>PVKA01009678.1:0-67386 GCA_004027165.1 Ctenomys sociabilis | reverse complement strand
TTATGGGCTCACGATGTATACTTCATTTTTATACTTTTCTGCTGGATGGTTAAGACCTAGGTAGATCAAGACTTATATACCAACACAAGAACTTTATATTTCCTATGTGGTCAGTGAAGTCCTCTCAGGGTTTATCTTGTAGTCCTGTACATTATTCTGTAGTTCCTTTGTCTGTGTCATCCATGTGGATGAGTCACGGACAATGCTTGACCAGTTTGCTCTCTGTGAGAGCTTGAGAGAAAGTTTTCTCTTCATGTGACTCTCCCCAGGCACACTTTAGAACTTCAATCTCTTTCCTCTGTGGCTCCATAATCTCCTTGTTCAGAAAATTTGGAGCTCACCTGAGTTTCATGATATTGCAGTACAGGTTCACCTATGTCCTGAGTCTTCGCTGACCTTGAAAGGCTAGGGCCAAAATGTTGGCTGGCCTTGTGGCTCTTCTATTTCTCCAACTCTGACTTGTGATCTTGGATTGTTAACCATCCAGAAGAAAAGCTGATTAGTATCCTGTAGCATATACCATTCATTTTGCCTTATCTGACTCAATTGATTTTACTTGTTGTACGTTTCCTTTTGTATTTCTGCTTTTCACTTGTTATACTAGGGAAACTATATGATATTTACATATGTGTGTCTGGTTTATTTCACTTGAGTATATGTTCAAGTGGCATCCATTTCAGTATAAATGCTTCAAACTTATCATTCTTAATAGCTGAGTAATACTCCATTATATAGAAATACCACATCTTTTTCAACCATTCCTCATGTGATGGACATTTGGTTGTTTCCAAGATTTTGCTATCACACATTGCGCTGCTATAAACATAGGTACACATATATCTCTATGGTACAATGTATCCAGATCCTTTGGGAAAATTCCCAGTAGGGGGATAGCTGGCTTGAATGGGATTTCTAGTCCTACTCTTTTGAGGAGTCTCCACACTGACCTCCACAATGGTTGTACTAGTCTACATTCCCACCAGCAGTGGAGAAGTGTTCCCTTTTCCCCACAATCTCTCCAACATTTGTTGTTGGTTGATTTCCTTATGATAGCCATTCTTTCTGGAGTGAGATGATATCTCAGTGTTGTTTTTATTTGCATTTCACGAATGGCTAGTAATGTGGGGCATTTTTTCATATATTTGTTCGCTTCTTTAATTTCGTCCTCTGAGAAGTGTGTATTCATCTCAGATGCCCATTTCTGAATTGGGTCTTTAAATTTGAGGGCCCTGTTATATCTTAGTTCTTTATAAATTCTAGACAGTAGTCCTTTGTCTGATTGCTTGTTAGGATTTTTTCAGAGTTTGTGGGTTGTCTTTTCACTCTGTTGACAATTTCTTTTGACATGCAGAAGCTCTTTAAGAAGAGTTGATCCCATTTGTTGATTCTTTCAAGAGGTTCCCGTGCGAATATATGTTTGCTCATGAACTCTTTACCTACCCCTATGTCTTCAAGAGTTCCTCCTACTTTCTCTTCCAGGAGATTGAGTGTTTCTGTTTTAACGTTTAGATCTTTAAACCATTTTGACTTTAACTTAGTGCATGATGATAGAGCTGGGTCAAGTTTTAGTTTTCGGCAAGTAGAAAGCCCTGTTTTCCAACACCATTTGTTAAAGAGGCTATCTTTCTTCCAGTGAGCTTGTGTAGCCCCTTTGTCGAAGGTAAGATGGCTGAGTGAATGGTAGGTTTCATAGCAGGCTTATTCACCCAAGTTTAACTTCCCGTCTCAATGTTTATGACACTCATTTCTATAAACTGAGCAGAAATGTTATTTATTCTCAAAATGCCTACAACTCCAAACTGGACATATTTTGAACCATAATGCTACATGAAATAATCAGACCCAGAAGGCTAAATGTTGCATGGCTTCTTTTATGTGAGAAAGCCAAAGTTTAAATAACTTAAAAAGCAAAACAAATGACAGGAATGAAGAAGGTGGACCTTTCACAGATGGGAGGAGATGTAAGGCTAGAAGAACACAAAGAGAAGAGGGAGTGAGAAGCGCTGATGCACTGGGTACTGACTCCCAATGATACATGTATTCACTACATACTTGTATAGCAAGCATTTACTAATAAAAAAAAATTGCAGCGCTCATATCTCAACTCTACTCACTGGGGAGGGCCACAGGGACTAGCATCCAACTTGAGTTGTGCTGCTCCAGAAAGCAGCAGATATTTCATCCCGAATCAACCTAACTCATCCCAGAAAAGGCCAATTTTAAAACAACTGTAGTATGTTTTCAAACTGCCTTACCTCTTTGCTTTTCTAGTCCCAATGAGAAGTGTATGACTTCAGGTACAGAATACTATACAGTGATTTTTGAAAAAGGCAGTGACCAAACCAGCAAGCAGGTACCGTATCTGGTCTCCAAATGACTTCCTCCACGCAGATGTGGACTGAGGTACCCTGGGAGCTGGTGACACCTAAGGCTCTGATCTCAGCTTAGGCCCACACACGGAGACCCAAGTCCTAATCATCTTGTTTCTAGTTTAACACCAATCTCTTTCGCATGAGAATAACAAAAGCCTAAGTATAAAACAGGTGTAGGTTGGTGATCAAGCACTGCCAGGTACAAGAGGATGAGGCTATCTTAAGTCTCAGTGTAATCTGAGAAAGATAACTGAATTGATGCCTAGGCAATGGAGGGAAGGGGAGGGAAAGGGGAGACAGGAAGGGGAGGAGAAGAGAGGAGAGGGGAGGGGAGGAGAGGAGAAATGAAAACAATCCATGCTGAAACAAAAACCTGAATTCAGAACAGTCTAAAGTGGAAGCAGTGTAGATGTCCCTCGGTGAGTATGCAAACTCCCAGGTACACCCACTTGGGAGAACCTTTCGGCCATAAACAGGACGAGCACATGGCAGCCCAAAAGTGGATGAACTCAAGGGAATTGTGGTTTAAAAAAAAAAAAAAAAAAAACTATCTCAAAATTCCACATAATTCCAATTTTAACCTCCCTGAAATATGAGGGGCTCCATGAGGCACTTCCTGCACCTTGACTGCAGCAGCATGGCCTCACAAACCTACACTGCTCAGGGAAGATTAAGTCCAGTACCAAATGAGAAAGCAAGTCAGGAAGCAAGTAGGCATGAATACGGAGCAGGGGCTCTCCCTGTTGGGGGTTGGGTTAGTGACTCCCTCTAGCTCTTTCAAGATGATTGATACCTACATAGAATACCAATCCCTGATGCCCACCCCTAGGGAAGTATGTGGCTGCATTTGTTCACCCTTTTGTCTTGAGTTCTGGCCCAAAGCGGGGGTACCAGTCTCTTTCAAAGTTGCATAGTAGCCGGGCGTGGTGGCACAGGCCTGTAATCCCAGCACTCGAGAGGCTGAGGCAGGAGGATTGTTGTGAGTTCGAGACCAGCCTGAGCTACAAAGTGAGCTTAAGGCCAGCTTGAACTGCATAGTGAGACCCTGTCTCAAAAAAAAAAAAAAAAAAAAAAAAAAAAAAAAAAAAAAAAAAAAAAAAAAAAAAAAAAAAAAAAAAAGTTGCATAGTCACCTTGTCTTCCATATTGTCTCCTTGAGGGCCTGGCCCTGCTGACTGCCTGTGATATTTCTATCTAATTTAGCTGACTACAATACTATTAAAGAAATGCTGGCTGGCACTCTTAAAAATGTGTTCATGTGATCCCCAATTTACCTAGTGTTCATTGTTTTATGCAACTTGTATCATTTGTTTAAGGGCTTAAATACAAGCAAGTAAGTATAAGTGACAAAACCCAATGGGGGGAAAAAAGCCAAGTAGAGAGTGAAAAGAAAATCTTCGTGGTGAAGGATCCAAAGTACCTAATTAAAGTGTTGCTCTATGATGTCCTTCACCTGTCTCATTCGGTTCTCAGTAGTCCAGTCAGCCTGTGGGGACCCAGCCTGACAATACAGCACATGTCCATGCGGCACCCAGGCTGGATGCCATGCAGTGGTTCTGACCCCAAGGGCCAGCCCCTCTGTTCAACCACCTGCCTCTGATCCAGGCTAGAAAGTTTTGTCAGCAGGACCAAAGAAAGAACAGAGAAAGATACACCTGTGTCAGGGGATCTAATGTGCTCAAAATGGCTTTTAACTGTTTTTTAAGGAAGATGTTAATGAATATTCTTTTGAGTTATTCTGACAGAACAGAATAAAGAATACAAAAGTCAGAGCCATTGAAGGAAACAAAAAAGGTATCTGAGCAACACTGCTAACACAGGAAGTAGGACCAAAGTCTTCATCAAACAGTTCTCTAGGACAGCAAGAGGATGTGGGCTCAACATTTTAATGCAAAAATAACCAGCTTGTATTTGTTTATAAACCTGTGGAAATACTGTGTGGGAGACTATAATTATCACCCGCAGCTCTAAGAAGCCCTTTGAACTTGAGCTCAGGAAAAAGCCCAAATATAACACTGATGGACAAGGATGGGCCAGAAGTTACATGTGAGAGAAATGACCTTCACTGAAGAAGGCAAACAGGTAGCTGAAAGAATAATGGAAAATAAAGCACTCTGGGCAAATGACACATCTCACTGGCTGCCTTTTCCTTACTGTGGAAGTTGATGGCATGGACTGAGCAATAAACGTGGGCAGGAGACAGTGCAGCTCACCGGAGCCACAGCCAGTGCACCGGTCTCTTGACAGCCACACCTCTAGGTCTTCACTTCCTCCTTATGCCAGACTCTCTCAAGGGCTCTTGCTAGCTTCTAAATTCTTAATCAAGTTCACTGAAAATAAAGAACAATCCATTTTAATTAAACCCATAATCTATCTATATACTTACTAAAGGAATATTGGTATGAAGAGAGTAAAGCATCTTTTTTATTTGGTCTAAAGACTTTATTTGTATTAAAATCCTATACACTCAACTAATATATGAAGTCAATCAGTTTATTTTCATGGTGAAAGATCAAGCTGAGTAATACTAATAATCTAATTTTAATTAAGGCAGGCCCAAACATTACTCTTAGGAAGTCTATACCTCAAAGAAATTTAGACTCTGAGGAAGGCAAATCTTGGAAGCAAAGCCTATACTAATAGTTAGAAATAAGAGAAAAAACATGTACTCAGGGAAATTAAATAAACTTCCAGGAAAGGAGCTGGGATTTGACTCAATGTGAAAGATTCCTCAGCCCAGCCTTTTTAATTACTCTACTGAAAATATCCACTAAGCCAGTAATCAGGGGTGCTGGGCGAACCAGGGTAGGAGTGGGGATGACCAGGTTCCTCCAAGTATTTTACCAGAAACCAATGCATTATTCATTTTTTATTGATAAGGAGAATCACCTCCTCAGGAAAAATGTGAAAAATACCTCCACAAAAAAAAAAGAAAAATACCTCCACAAGTTTTATTTGAGTGACATCAAGTACTACAACTTAAAAAGTAACTGACAAAGACACCAGTTTCTTCCCAATCTGGGGCATTATTTCTCAATTATATGCTGGTTATCCCATTTTCTTTTGCCACTGCAACTTGTATTTTCACTTCCTCCTCCCATATACTCAACTGGAAGTTGACGTTTTTATTACAAAAAAATTTTTTTCATATGGTTTCTGGTTTCATGCTATCAGTGTCCTATATGCAACCCTAGAACAGTGATGCCAAACCTATAGTAGGCATCCCACCACACAGTGCCCTCCTGTTCAGTACATGAGCGAAGTCACCCCGCAACCCAGCATTGGACTAAACCATCCAGTTGTTTTTTTTTCCCAAACTGAAAGCTCAGTATTCAGATGTAATTATAATGGTGGGACTTTGGATTTCAGCTTGGACACTTGATCTCTAAAAGGTTTTTTATTTTGTATTTTCGGGAAGGGTGTACAGGGTGTTCAGGGTCTCACTACTAGATTAGACTTGTAGTGATCTGCCTGTTTAGCCTCCCAAGACCTGGGACTACAGCACCACACCCAGTCTCAGCACACCCCTCAGGCGGGGCTGGCATGGCAGGCCCGGGAATTGAACCCCCAGCCCCTGGGCCTGCTTGCAGGAGCTTCTGCTGAGCTATTTGGCCAGCACATGGTTTGCTATCACTGTCCTAGAAGAATCACTGGCATGATGCTGGAATGCAATCAGTGTCTTAAGTTACTTTTCTTGTGGAGACAAAATATGACACCCACAAGTTAAAGGAGGAAATATTTATTTCAACTCATAGTTTGTAAAGGTTTCAGTCTACAGTTGGCTGGCTCCAAGGCAGGGTGGTACAGCAAAGGGGAATTTGCAGAAGAAATAATCTGTGGCAGAGTAGGTAGGGGGCCTAGATTGTGTACAATAGCCTTTAATATACTCACAAAATACACTAAATCACTCCATTAAAGTCTGTCATTTACAAGTAGTCACTGCCAATTTCTCCCTATCTAATTTTCTTTTAAGTGTAATGTGAATATGTCATACATAGAATATATGGCAAATTTGGAGGCTGAAGTCCTGAGTTCAGGGTACCAGCACGGTCTGGATCTGGTGAGGGTCCTCCTGCTGGTTTTAGAAGCTGAGTTCTCACTGTGTCTTCACATGACAGAAAGAGGGCAACAAATCTCGGGGACCCATATCAGGACACTAATCCCAAGAGGGCTTCATCCGCTGGACTTACTGCTTTCAGACCCCCACGCAGATCACACTGGGGGCTACAATGTCAACACATGAACTTGTGGGAAAGGGCATACTCAGGTCATCCTGACTCCTTCCCTGCTTTCCTAGATCCATGGCATTCTCGGCTTTCCTCACGACTCTAACACTAGCAGCACCTCAGTGTTTTCTGCAGACTATACAAACTCCTATTTTTGAAAGAAAACAGAAGCCGTAACTTAGGAACTTTCAAATCTTACATTTTTCCTTCTATTCTACCATTTAGGTATTTCAAAATGCTTAAGTCATAGCTGTCATTTAAAAAGGAAACAATAAATCCCATTCTTAGACTTTCCTTCTAGAATTGTACCAGCTCCTCTTTTCAAGCTTACTGGTCTCCACTATGGCCCCTACAGCTTTGTGTGCTACGTACCTCATCCCTACACAATGCAGTGGCTTCTGCCTCCATTTGCCACTAAATGTGCTCTTGCTGATAGGACTAACACTTTCCTTATTATTTAATGTAATAGCTACTTTTACTTTCTTTGCACTTTACTTTGCAAGATGATATAGTTCACTATGTTGCTCGTCTGAAAGTTCTCTTCCCTTGAATTCTGCGGTGCCAGTCAATGATTTTTCACACCAACTCTGCTCACTGCTCAAGGAGACTTTGCAGGATCCTTTCCTCGTTTTTGTTTTTTTGTTTTTTTTTTTTTTTTTGATACAGGGTCTTGTCCTGCAGTTCAGACTCCTAGTGATCCTCCCACCTCAATCTCCCTAGTGCTGAGATTATAGGCATGTGCCACCATACCCCGTTTCCAGGGCCAGCTGGGCATGCAGCACTGGAGATCAAATTCGGGACCTTGCGTTTGCTAAGGCTTATGCTGCCAAGCTATCTCCCCATCCCCTAAACATGTTTTTTAAGGTTCTACCCCAGGTCTACCCACCTCACTTTTTTACACCTACTTCCTGGATAAGCAGAAAAAAAAACTTACACTTAAGCTTTTCTTGTTTCTCATTCATTCCTAAAGATCCAAAGTTTCCAGCTGGCATCATCACAGCTTTTAGCATTTCTTATAGTGCATATCTGAAGACAAGTTACTTTTCACTTATCTGAAACTGTTATTTTCACCAGGTATAGAACATGCTTACTGGACAGCTTTTTACCCCAACGTTTAAATGATCAGCTGCCCTTGAGCTCCATGGCTTCTGATAACAAGTCTAAAGATTTTGGCGCTGTTGTGTCATCTCTTGCCGTTTTCAACATTTTCTTTCATTAACTTATCAGCAGTTTAATGATGGAGCTGCAAACTATGCCTCATTGATTGAATTCAGTGCATAATGCATTTCATGAAGTTTTAGTAAAATATAGCCATATTCATACATATAACCTTTCACATTACAATGACAGAGTTGAATACCTATAACAGCCATATTGACTGCAACCTCTAAAATATTTGCTATCTGCTTATTTAAGCAAAGTGTGCTAACCCCTGAAAACATCTAGTGATTTCTATTAAATTTTGAACACTGTTATTGAGACATAGGATTCTATTGTATTCCTCTGAAAACTGTTGTTTGACCAACAATTTACTTGGACTATAAAACTCCAAAAAATTCCACTATCCCTGAGACAAACTGCAGCAGAAAGCTCTGTTCAGTTCTTCTGGCCTTGACTGGGTTACCTGCAGTCAGCACTATATACAAAATTCAATCACACATCCAAGTAGAATTCAACAATAGGTTTTTGGGTTTGTATTTTGATCAACTTTTAGTTGTCCTACATAAAACTGACCAGGGCCAAGGAAACTCACCGCTGTTCCCTTATTTTACATTGTTAATTCCTTCTACTTCTTGCCTGCTACTTGTTGGTCTTCAGATAAATTATTTTTATATTTTTCCAGAATCCAGTTATTTATAGAAAGGTTGGTCAGGAAAAAAGTTATTCCTTCATTACTGGAAGCCGAAAATTCTTCCACAGAATTGTTTCCAATGTGCTAATTCAAACACATATCTTGTTTAGACTTCTCTTCTGAGCATCTGTAACTGTCTGCTGAGTCTATCTACACATACAGTAGGACTTTTAGGAATGTATCTAAAACTGAATTCTATCGACATCTGTCCTTTATCCAAATGTTTCTCCACAACAGCAAATGTCACTGCATCAGATGAGGAAGCAGACACCCAAGGGGCACAAGTGCTCTTCCCTCGACCAATGATGCTGGCTCAGGTCACCAGGACTTTTTACATAAATTATTAAAACCATCTTGTAACTGTTATTCCTTCAGGAAGGAATTCTTACCACTTATTCATCAAGTTCATTCTCTAGCCTGTAGCAGAAATCATATTCTCAATTTCTGATTATGCTAAACTGATTTCATTATACTAAATCCCTTAAAACACATTGGTGCTAATTTAATCTTGTTCTTGATACTGTCCTAAAAAGTCAAATTCCCAAGATAGAAAAGGAACCCCTTCATGAGGTAACATCAATCTGGTCAGCCCAATCTCATCACTTTGCCTGCAGGCTCTATTCTCCCCATAATTTGGGATTCAACTTTCTGTACACTTGACTTTTGCAATAGGTGACATCAGTGCCTGTATTTCTCTTGACTCTGAACTAGATGAATTTTCCCTCATTCTTCAAGTCTCAGCTGGAAATTTATTTTTGGCGAAACCAGGGATTGAACTCAGGCCCTTGCGCTTGCCAGAGAAGTGCTTATTGCACTGAGCCATCTCCCTGCCCCCTGGAAATTTATTTTTATAGAAAGCCTTTCTCAGTGCTCTAGTTTCCCTCCACTATACACACACACACACACACACACACACACACATCCATATATTTGTTGTTGTTCTTTTTTCTCTGGTGGCTGGCTCAGCCTGTCCCAGGGGACAGGGCTGGCACAGCATGCGGTGCCAGGGATGAACCACAGTCCCTGTGCTTGCCTAAGCAGGTGCTTTGGTCCCCTGAGCTATCTCACCAGCCTTATATTGTATCTCTTATATTACTAAGCACTATATCCCTCACTACTCTGTAAGTTACACTATACTACAATTTCAAGATTCCTCCTAGATTTCTAGATAGGCTCTACATTTTATGTACTGTTAATAATCAACTGGGCATGGAGGGGCACACCTATAATCCTAGAACTTTTGAGGCTGAGGCAGGAGAAGCACAGACCAGCATAGGTAAGCCAAGGCCAGCCTAAATTACATAATAAGATCCTGTCTTAAACAACTCAATACCTAACTTGATTCTAAACTTATTGTACCTAATAGATACTTGTGGTGATAACATAAAATTTTCAAAATATACAGAGTAACTTTTTAAAGAATTGTTATTTTTCAGTAACATTACTTTTCCCACTAGCTGATGCAAAAAAACACACGTTAACCGAAGCAATAATTATTGAGTGCTTGGCCAATATAGCCAGGCAGTAATCACAGGAATCAATTAAGAAGAGTTCACTGCCTAGCAGGCACACACATGCCAAGTGAATTATAAATATCACAGTAAATCATAAACAGGCATAAAATATAGCAGAAACACAACTGATAGTAATGAAATGATCATTTGGAGTATGAAGATGAATGTTGTACTTACATAAGAAATTAAGAAACAAGCCATGGACAAGAATAGGCAACTTGAAAAAGAAATCAAACAAACAACTTTTGGAGAGTCAGCTTCTTTTGCAACTTAATGAGACAGCTTATTTTCCTTATTTAATGCCCAAGACCACTTACAAATCCTATACGAAGGAAAACAAACCTTCATGTCTTAATGGTGGGAGAACAACTTTAACATTATGAAGAACCTTAGAAAGACTATTTCTAGCATGTTAGAATCTGGAAATATATCACTCAAAAAAAAAAAAAAAAACAACATGTATATATACATATACACATGTATGTTCATGTATGAGAATGCTTGTTAATCATTTGCACTAATGAAAACTAAAATCATTAAGAATGTTTAATAAATTACTGTGTATTATAAATTACTGTGACTTAAATAAATTCTATGCTATAGAATACTATACAGGCATTAAAATCTTATCAATATTTAGTAACATAGTATGTGACTAAAAACGTGTACATAACCACATATAACAATTTTACATTTTGGTCTATAAAACGTATGCTTATAAGCTCACATTTAAAACAGTGAAAGTATGGACAACTTAAAATTTTTTACTGTCTACCATTTCCTAATCAGCTAATGTAGGGGTCAGCAAAGTTGTTCTACAAAGAAATAGTTTAAGTTCTGTGAGCCACAGGTCTCTAAACATAACCACACACAACCACACAGCTATGTTAGCCAACAGCAACACAGAAAATGAATAAAAATAGAGCCAGATTTAGCCAGGATGCAATATTAAAAGCTCAATACTGTAATCCAACATCAAAGTCAATAAATTTTATCCTACTATTCTATTTAGGGAAAATGAAGTTGAACTTAATTACCTTTTCATGTGTAAATTTAAGTACATCATAATTACCTTCAAAGAAATGTTATGCTTCTCTTTATTCCTTATACACTTTATGAACTATTTTCCAAAGTATTTGCTACCTTTAAAAAATGAATATTTTCTTCTGTGCAATGTACTGTAAACCCAGAATCAAATCTTTGTGGCCAAGAAATGACTTCATCTACAGTATTCCTAAGAAGCTTGCTTGGGGATTTTTGTAATAAATAGGCAGCCTTATCTGCCACTTCATCATATAAACTTCCACAAAATTGTCAAGTTTCTCCAGTGAATTAACATTTCAAACCCTGAAGTTTTATCACAGACATGGCTAAATTGTTCTACATCAGCAAGGTCAGCTCAAGGACTTCTCTTGGACTGAGGCTGCTTCGGCAGCCTATGTATTTAGGACAATGGATTTTTCAGTGCCTTCTCTGCCCAGAAAGATAGTACAGCAAGATAAGACAGGTCACACTTGGCCTGTCTTTTCCCCAACTCTGTCTCTGATCTCCCACCTGTCCCCTGCCTCTAGTCCCAGGCCTGCAGCACAAGAGCTTCCACATCTCTTTCAAAACATACCCAACTTTCCTCTTGTTCTTTGCATCTCTTCGGGAATGTGATACTCAAAACTGAACTCACCTTGTGCTGCGAGAGTGCAGCACAACATCATTCGGGTTTTTGATCTAACATTTATGTGCCTGACCAGTGAATTCCAGAAAGGTGAATTCTAGAAAAGGTCCCATGAATACAGGACCTTCTCCTTCACATTACTTCTAATAATGTTCCCTCAAAGTTTGCAAACGTTACCTACTTCTTATACTTAACATAAAATCCATAAAGTACCAGGAAAATGCATAGGTAAATGTTTAGATAAAACTATTTAAATAAAAATAATTCTTATGTATGAATTAAGTCAGAAATTATAGAAAACACTGATCAATTTAACTTTATAAAGACAAAATTTCTGTGTATTAAAAACAGAAATGCTTTAAAATGCATAACTCCTTTTATTTACGATTAACATAGAAGATCTAAAAACTAACTTTTAAGATAGAAGCATACTAGCAGAGGGCTAAATCTCAGGAAGGTACTTAAGAATATGAAAAGATAATCTCCTTAGTAATCCAAGAAACAAGTATTCAACATCTCTAGCCTATAAAACTGGCAAAGAAAAAAAGAAAATAACCAGTGTTGTTAATGTTCCAGGGGAATACTTTTTTATGGCGGAACCAGGGACTTAACTCAGGCCCTTGTGCCAGGGAAGTACTTATTCTACTAATCCATCTCCCCAGCTCCCCAGAGGAATAAACTTAAAAACCTGTGGGAACACTGAGTTGGGAGATCTTTGTGAAGGACAACTATTAGAATGAAAAGACTTAAGTTCTAGGTAGCCTTTGGCCAAAAGAGCCTGTTACAGGAATTAAACTGATATGAAAAGCACAGCTCATGATCAGAAAGAATGCAAACAACCTAAAGGTTCCTCTAGAGCATGAGTGGACATACCACCCCAGGCTTGGTTCACTACATAAAACTTCACTAAGACCATGCTGAATTAATTTACATTTGCTTTTAGCTGTTTTTGTTCCAGGTCTGCCCAGTACCTGGGATAGAAATCACATGTCCTGTAAAGCCTAAAATATACATTACACATTTTAAATGTGTACACACCTATAAGCTTAGTTAAGAATTTATGCTTCTACCTGGCCGACAGCTCAGCAGACTAAAGTGCCTGCTTAAGCAGAGCACAACAGCCTGGGGTTCATTCAATCCCCTGCATGCTGTGCCAGCCCTGCCCCCAAGGCGTGCAGAGATAGTGATTGAGACTGGGCTTGGTGGCATGTGCCTGTAATCCCAGCACTTGAGAGGCTAAATACAGGACGATCATTACAAATCTAATCTATGTAATGAGGCACTGTAAACCCTGTCCTAAATAATTAAAAAAAAAAAAAGTTTATGCTTTGAAAAGAGACATATGGTACAGCTATTTAATGTTTTTCTATAAAATTTTACCTATAGAAATTTAGAGGTAAATATAAAATTCATATGAATTATATACAATGTATAAAATGCATACTAAACAGTAAGCAATACATGCCAAAATGATGACATTGGTCATCTTAGAGAATTTAGGTTAAGCATTATTTTCCTTCAGTGAATATACTTTTGTAAAAATGTAAAACAACAAACCTATAAAGTAAATGCTTTTAAACTTTATAGGTAAATAGGATGTAAGCAAACCAGTTTATCCCATTTCCTACCCATCCCTGTCAGAACCACTGCTCCCGGGTCAGCCAGCTCCCAGCACCTGGCCCTAGAGGAGTGGGTTTCCTGCCGCCGCTCTCCCACACTGTGCAAAACCCCCTCCTACATTGGCTCACAAGGCCCTCTGGGACTTGCAAGCACTTGCATCATCCACAGAGCTCCCTCCCTCTTCCCACACATTCAGAGTTGACCTGTGGCCTTCCTATTTCTCTTCCATAATATGCTCCAAATAATGAAAGCCAGAAAGCCAAAGGAAAAACTTGCTTTACACACAACTTTGTGGTAGCTTCCACTAATGCCTTTATATGCCCTCCATTGATACTGATCGATTTCTAACCCTTTAAAAAATAAATATAGTACTATCTTCACACAGCCCTAATTCTTGGAAATGAATCTAAAACTGCAATGTTTAAATGGGAACTTTAAATCAAACGTGCACTCACAGAATTACTTTAGGTGACTTTTCAATGCTGGTCAGTAATTTTGGCCTGACAAGTTAACTTTTGAAATACAGGTCCTCGGGAAGATACTGGCAAACAATGCAGCAAATCATCAAGAAAATTACACATCATGACCAAGTGAGATTCATACCAGGCATGCAGGGATGATTCAACATACATAAGATAATAAATACAAGACCCTGGGCTTGAGAGATAGATAGCTCAGTGGTCTAAGAACCTGCCTGGCAAGAGTTAAGTAGCAGGGTTCAATCCCCAGCATCACATGCCACACCAACTCTGCACCCGATGCAATGGACTGAGACCAGCCATGGTGGCACACACCTGTAATCCAGAACTGGGGAAGCTGAGACAGGAGGGTCACTAGAGCCCAAGCTGTGCAGTGACTCTGTACCAAATAGATAAAAATAAAAGATTAATAAATAAATACAATACAATGTATCCCAGTGAGAGAGCGAAGGACAAAAATGACATGACCAACAGATGCAGAAAACACTTTTGATGAAGTCGAGAACTTATTCATGATTTTAAAAAAATGCAGAAAAAGATCAGATATGGTCTTTACATTAATCTGGTAAAAACCATCTATGACAAAGCAATAGCCAACATCATACATACTAAATGGACAAAAGTTGAACGCTTTCTCTCTAACATCAGGAACAAGACAAAGATGTCCACTGTCTCCACTCTTACTCTACAGTACTAGAAACTAGTCAGAGCAATTAGAAAAGAAAATGAATGACAGGAAAGGAAGAACTTAAATTATCATTATTTACAGATGACCTGATACTCTACATAGAGGATCCAAAAAATTCTACTAAAAAACTGCTAGATTTAATAAGCAAATTCAGTAGTACAGCTAGACATAGCCAATATTCAAAATCAATGTCCTTCCTGTACATAAATGACACTCACTGAAAGTAATACCTTTCACCAACAGCACCCAAAAGAAAAAAACCTTAGAAATGACTCTAACAAAGGTTGTAAAAGACCTCTACACTGAAATCACAGTATCCTGAAAAAATCAGAAAATATCTCTTGCTTTTTGATAGAACCAATACAGTAAAAATGGCCATACTTCTAAAACCGTTACACACACGTAATCCTCACCAAAATCCCAACAGCAACAAAGCCAAAGCAGGGGCCACTACAATCCTTGACTTGAAAGTATACCTAGAGCTATGGCAATAAAAAGTGTAGCCAGGTGTGGGGCATATGCCTGTAATGCCAGCACTTAGGAGGCTCAGGAGGACCACTGTGACTGCTAAGACCAGCCTGGGCTACAAAGAGAGCTTAAGGCCAGCCTCATCTGCACAGCAGGACCATCTCAAGAAACACACACAAAAAAGCAAACGAACAACAACAACAAAAAAGTGTGGGGCTGGCAAAGAAAAAGATCTGAAGGCTTATGTAACAGACTAGAAGATGTAGAGGCAGCTCTGGACATATTCAGCCAACCTATCTTTCACAAAGGAGCTGAACAAATTCAATGGAAGATGGCCTCTTTAATAAATGGTGCTGGAAAAATTGGTCCTGCATATGCTGAGGATTAAAATTGGGCCTGTATCTCAGTGTGCACTAAATTCAAAATGGATAAGGATTTAAATATTAAAACATTAAATCTGCTAGAAGATCCAATAGGTAAACCCCTTGAAGACACTGTTGTTGAATAAGATCCTAACTACAAAGGAACTATCACAAAGAATCAACAAATGGGAAGGATCTCATTGTATTTTTTTAAAAAGCCTTTGCAAATTTTATTTATTTACTATTTTGCAGTACCAGGGATTGAACTCAGGGCCTTCCAGTTGCCAGGCAAGCACTTATTCTAAGCTATTTTCCTGGCCTCTATTGCACATCTTAACACACATCCACACACCAATAAAGTGAACAGACAATCCACTGCGTGAAAAACACCTGCCAGCCGTGCCTCAAACAAGGGGCTTATACCTGGAACATGAAAAACCAGACTTCCCAAATTTAAAGACCCAATCCAAAAATGGACATGCAACAATGAATACACATTTTTTTTTTTTGGCAGAACCAGGGATGGAACTCAGGCCCTTGCATTTGGCAGGGAAGCATTTATTACACTGAGCCATCTTCCTAGCCCCCAAAATACATAGTTCTTGTCATGACATACCAATTATTATCATACTATCAAGTAAAAGTTTTGTTTTTTTCTTTTTTAAATTAAGGGTAACAAATGAAAAAAAAATATTAAAAAAGTCACAGGTCCTGCTACAATGCTGTACATGGTTAGAATCCTAAATTTCTGTGTAAAAATGTATTTATTCCTATTTTTTTCATATTCTGTAGGGCCTTAAAAGTTTAACATACCAATACTTGATGGAAAACACCTGTTACACGTTATCCAGATCAAAAATTAGAAAAAAGGGCTGCAAGGTCAGCCAAAATTTTGGCCCTAGCCTTTGAGGTCAGTGAAGACTCAGAACATAGAACCTGTACTGTAACATCATGTAACTCATGTTGTGCCCCAAATTTTCTGATCAAGATTTTTTTCATTGCTTAACTGATTTTAATAACATGACATCAAGCCCCTAAAATTGACATAATCGTGATGAAAAATACATAGCTGAATACTGACTTCTTTAAAATATAAAATAAGCAAAGACATGTGAATATAGGTGTTTCCATTAAATAAATGAAAAATTTTAAAAAACTTTTCCATGTTATTTGAAGGGAAATTATTTTAAACAATATTTAAGTTTATTAAACAAATTAAAGTTATAAAATGTTCAACTTTCATTAGCTTCAAGGTTTACTTTGCTGCCAAATTTTGCATACAATTGAACTTTCCAATCTGCTAACAGCTGCTGGATTGATTCTACTCTGGATTCTAAGGCATCACACTCCTTGTTGCAGATTGCTCTTTGCCCTTCCAGCATTTCCTGCGTCTCTTCTTGAGAGTGGCTGCTGACCGCTTCGCCAATCTGATAGTTATCCTTAAACAGTCGTGGTCTGTGAGCATGATGTCATCACATACATCTTCTAAATTCTGGAGCTGCTTTTTAACTCTCTTCCTTTAGCTCTGTGATTCTACTTGTGTTCTGTGCAAATTTATCTTCTGTTGATCTTCATAAGTGACATTGACATCTTCTGCAACCGCCTTCTTCATGGTGGCCGCCATCTTTGATCAAAGATTATGGGGCCACAGGGGAAAGTGATCATGATGTAGAGTGTTGCCTAAGGACAGTCACATGAAGAGAAAACATTCTCTCAGGCTTTCACAGAGAGCAACTGGTCAAGCAGTGGCCGTGACTCATCCACATAGCTGACATGGTACAGGGTTACAGGATAAACCCTGAGGGTACCTGACTGACCTTATCAAATACAAAAGTGACATTTCTTGTTATATAGGTCTCACTTTATCTTGGTCTTAACCATTCAAAGTATAAAAACAAGGTATAAAGTACAGCCATATCAATATACTGAGCTGAGAAAGGCTCAAATCAACAAATTCTAAAAAAAAAAAAACAAATTCTGTGGATAACCCACTACTCTTGTAGACTGCTGGACTGTGTTGGATCGTTTTGCCTAATTCACATACCTGTAGTATTTAAATGCCAATGGAATACCCATCTCTGACAGGACTAAACAAAAAAAGGGGATACAAAGGAAGGACCATTTTGTATTTGTATACATAGAATAGTCAGGATAGATATACAGCTACTCTTGCTTAATTCAATGAGTAGAAAGGTTTATTTGGACAGGATATCCTGTCTGCTTCTTGTAGTATGGATAACCACTAAGAAGATAACAATGTACAATGTATTAATTATTGAAACTGTCCTATTAATCAGGTTTGAAACTGTCTCACCACTATTTGTTTCTCAATAAAATAAAATTTAAAAAGAAAAAAGTACACATTGATCTTGTTTCCACCTAAATCACCGAAATGTAGACTCCAATGTACTACCCTGGAGTGGGACCCAGGACTATGACTAACAAGCTCTTAGGCAAGAGCAGCCCAGCTGTGGGTCTTCAAGACCAGTGAATCAATGCTTCCAAACATCTTTAAAAATTCAGGTGGAGGGGCTGGGGAGATGGCTCAGTGGAATAAGCACTTCCCTGTCAAGGGCAAAGGCCTGAGTTCAATCCCTGGTTCTGCGAAACAAACAAACAAAACCAAAAAAACTTAGGTGGAACGTAAGTGGAGAGAATCCTAACCTGATACTACTTCAATTACAATTATCACTGACTCTTATTTTTATTTTTCAGAACCAGGGATTGAACTCAGGCCCTTGCACTTGCCAGGGAAGCACTTACTCCACTGAGCCATCTCCCTGGCCCCTTATCACTGACTCTTTATAACTTTTTCCATGTTCTCCATGCCACAAGGTCCTGAAGAGAAAATGTTTTTCAGTAAGTACTTCTACATCACACACATCTTCTCTATTCAAACTCCCAAGTGCCTTAACCATCAACATGGCACACCTACAAAATATCTTCCTGCTTCTTCCTCCTCCTCACACTTGTCCAGCAGGCCTAAGTCTCCCCCTCCTCCTGCCCTACCCAAATCCTCATCCACCTGCCCCTGACTTGCACTCACACCTGGATTTGTTTGTTAAAAGGCTTTGGAGACAAATAGCTCCAAGCATCTGCCACAGAGTCAGAGCACTGGATGCAAAGCCCAGTCCTGCCACTTACTACACCTGAGCAAGTACAGTGCCACTTCTATACATTTGGTTTGATAAAGGTCTCATACCATGCCTATACATGTGAGAATCAGGAAATGGTTAAAAATTACTCAGCTAAGTGGCATTAAATTAATATGTACTAAATGGAAATAATTATAACTTTGATATACAGCTTTCAGTGTTTTTTTTCTAGAATACCACTTAAAAAGTTAAAGTTGATGTGTATGATTTCTAAATAAGAAATTAAATATTAGAAGTTTCAGACCAACTATGATATACAAATTTCTCTAAAGTTCTCACCCATTAGTACACTGGAAATATATGAATGGCCAGCCTACTGGTTCCTGTTTCCTACTTCAAAATTATGCAAGTACATTTACTAACTGAAATAACACGGCAGAAAGAAGCTGTTTTAAAAATCATATTATGGTTTATATATTCTAAGTTTATAATACTATTTGTGTTAACTTTATGGAAATTCAGTTTAAATTATATTGAGGGCCAGGGAGGCAGCTCAGTGGCATAAGCCCCCACCTAACACACGCAAGGTCCCAAGTTCGATCCCACACATACACACACATACAAACTGATATTGTTAGCCACAAAAATGTAAATGATTAAAATCCTTTAAAGATGCAAAATAATTTCCAAGACACCTGAGAGGTTGAGGGTTGAGTTCTAGACCAACCTGAATTACAAAGCGAGTTCAAGGCCAGCCTGAACTGCATAGTTAGACCCTATCAAAAATAAGGAAAGTTTTAATGAACCCTAAAAACTGAGAACAGGGAACAAAAACAGCAATAAAGTTAAGGAGCACATGAAATTCCATACAAATTAAATGCCTCTACACAAATACCACGGTGAAATGCAACATATTAAATATAGCTCTTTTTGTGTGAAGCAGATACATGTAAGCCTGAATATTGATCACTTCAGTTCTAAGATCAGAATAACTTACCTTAAATGGAAACTTAGCAGTATCTACACTTATTTATATTCTACAAATCTAATTTCAGATTTTAAATTCCTGCAATGCAGATGAGATTCAACCTAAATGACATTAGCAAAAGAAAAGTTCTATATTGTGCTTCTTTAATTGCACAGAGGTATTTAATTAACAGTTTTAAATCAGCCTTTAAGAAAAACCACAACTGAGATACAGCAACTACGAAATCATGAGAACAATCAACTTACCACTAATCAAGAAAAGAAAGAGGCATTACTTTACTTCATATTCCCTAATTTAGGGACCGATAAAAGGAATTCCTTCTGGTGACTCACAGCATATGGCTACTGGCAAAAATTAAAACAACTCCTTTACATAGCAACCAAGTTGAGACAATAAAGTCAATCCTTATTAATCCAATGATGTAATGTACAAAATTTATTCCAAGACAATTCCAGGAGAAATATTTCACATAAGTGAGGTATTCAGTTAACATGGAATATGCCAAATGACCAGGAACACTACATACTACAATACAGAACATTTCTGTGATGTGTCAAAACTTATTATGTGTACTGTTCATTTATCAACTCCATTTCTAAAATATTAAGAACCTAAACCCCCATGCACACACCATGCACAAAATAGGTAAAATTCTCAATATCAGAAACTATGAATAATTTCAACATTTATCATGGATAGTGACATATACCTGGAACATAATATATTTGACAATGAAAGAAACCCAGGATATGTCAAGAAAGAAATTATAGAACAGTAAGCATAGTACAATTCTGTTCTGTAAAGGGTCTTCAATCACAAAATCCCTAAACACTTAAGAACAGTGTAACTGGACAGGATCATAAACTCATTTAAAATAGTATGTTCTAAAAAAAATGTATGTCCTGCTTTCAGATTCTTTACTATGAGCACATATTTTCACAATCAGAAAAAAAAAATGTAAATGTATTTCACTTCAAATTGTGCAGCAAAATCAATATTAACACAGTCACAACAGGGCCATAATCTGTATATCGTGCTACCAAGGAGCTCTGAGCCACTGGTAGGACAATAGCCAAGTGCCACTGGTGGTCCAAGGCAGCAGGAATGTATTAACAGTTACATGTGTTATGGCTCACACTTATAATCCTACCTCTTGGGAGACTGGGGAAGCAGGAGTGCCCCAAATTCAAGCCCATACAGGGCTATATAGTGAGTTCAATCCCAAACTAGATTATATAGTACGACATTCTCTCACTTTATCTCTCTCTCCTCTCCCCCCTTTCTCTCTCTCTCTCTCTATAGATAGATAGATAGATAGATAGATAGATAGATAGATAGATAGATAGACAGACAGATAGATATAGATATATAAGTTATATATCTATATATCTATATATCTATATATAGATATATATATATATAGAGAGAGAGAGAGAGACTGTAAACAGGAGGATCACTACAAGTCTGATCTATGTAGTGAGAGCCTATAGACCCTGTCCTAAATACAAAATAATAAGAATATAAAAGTGACAATGTTATCAAATAGAAGAAATATAAAAGCAACAATGTTACCAAATTTATTTGATATAAGAAATGACTAACTGATGAAAACCTTAAAATCTGTAAGAGGTTTTATTTTAAAGTTAGGAAACCTGGGCTGGGGAGATAGCTCAGTGGAGTAAGTACTTGCCTGGCAAGTGTAAGGTCCTGAATTTGATCCCTGGAACCACCCAAAAAAATAAATAGGGAACTGGAAGCATCTAAATTCTCAAATGCCAATTAATAATGAAATTTGGCACCAGCATTTTTTAAAAGGTCCCAATCTTCATTTGTTAGCATGTGACTTAAAAAAAAAAAAAACAAATAAATTAAAAGCTGAATCTTTTCTCATTAGGTAATAGAAAAAAAGCTATAATCACTGAAGGAGAAAGTTACAGTAGGGGCAGAAATCTCATTCTTCCTAAAGAAACCCAAGTTTCCTTCCAGGTTCTGGTGGTGGACAATAAGAACAATCTGAACATGACAAAGTATACACACTGAGGTGGATTCCCAACAGCTAACAATGGCCACTACAGGGAAGGAGGGTGTGAAGAACTGCAGCAGTTGAATATGCATATTTTAAGTATCTGTATTTAGTAGGGTATGCAAAATCCCACTCCACTGCTGTCTTAAAAACCAACCTACGTGGACATGAACTTAAAAGAAAGGTGTTATTCTTTGAGGGCAAAGAAAATGAATATTACAAGTAACAATACCCTTTTAAAAATAAAAATGCCATAATTTAAAGCACAAACAGAACACAGTACTAAGAAACAGCTACTGATACACAGCTCACAGAATAAAAAAGGTCATAATAAAGGTAATTTTCTAATACCCCAATATCCTGTTACATTTATGACAGTTAAAAGAAAGAGACTATCCCAAATAATATACAAATTCAGAAGGCTTTATTTAAAAAATTCTTCCAACAATTATTTCACACTGGACAAGAATTTAAGCAAATTTGTCATACTGCAAGTTTTTATCTAATACCTAAAAATACCTCATGTCCTAAGATTAGTTTTCAAAAATCTTAATATATTAACATTCTCCAAACATGCACTATCGGCTAGAAGCAACTCTTTCTTAACTTTTCAGAAGATCCCTTGCTTACTGTTTCTAACCTTCAAGTGCACACATACTTTTAAGTAAGCCATGAGGGGAAGCATTCCTCATAAAACCAAACTTTTCCTTAACTAATGATAAATATATCTGAAGAAATTTCTCAGTTCTAATTTGTGAGAAATGAGAATCAGAACTTCCAAGTTATTACTCAAAGTTTTTTTCTAAAACCAAGGAAGCTAATTTTGAAGAGCTGGTGAGTAAATATGTAGTTGTGCTAAAATAGACTTTGGCATAGTTAATTTGTACTCTTCCTTCTTAAAAATAAGATGTAGTCTAAGCTAATGTAGATAAGAAAGGCACCATACCAAGAAGTTAAAACACTAAGCTCCCAATCAGTACCTTTAGAAACTCAAGAGCCATGGCTAGGACTGAACACAAAATAAAGGTTACAAACAGACATGGCCTCATATACCGTACTGCCTGCCCAATTCAATTTATAAGCTAGAATTATCAAGCATCTTTTGATGCTCAATTTGAAGGACTTTTTCCTCATATGAAAGAACTTCTTAAATGAAAAAAAAAGGTAATATTTAAAATTAGCTGATGAACCTCAATGGTTATTTCATTTAAAATTTCCAGTCAGATAGAATCAGAAATCAAGACATATGCATGAGGAAATACTGCAGTAAGGGTCTTAAGAGAGAGAAAAAAGTCTAAGAAAATATTCTTCCAAAGGGGTATCCATATAAGACAATCCTAAAGTGTTAAAACAATAAATTAAAGCCAGATGTGACAATATGGAAAGATAACCACTTTAACCAAAAATAACCAAACTGAACACTTAAAACAAAAAACCATGGGGAGAATATATAGGTATAAAATAAATAACATTTCTGAAAGACTATCCAAGAATACAAAAAAGTTACATTCTTTTGGAAAGTAGGAATAAAGTCACAAAGGGAGATACATTTTTTTCCTTTTATGCTCTGTACACTGTATAATTTTAAAAAGTCATAAGCACATGTTATTTTAAAACATCCAAAACTTTCAAAGTCTTTAGAAAACATGACTGGCCCCAAAGCATTCTAGGAAACATTGACTACATAGGATTAGTGCATAACCGTTGCTGCCTCTAGCATAATCATATAATCAAAATTAGAAGGCGCCTTGGTGTTCTCTTTCTTTGTCTCTGCACTCAAAAATGATGACACTTATTTATTTATTTATTTGCAGAACTGGGGATTGAACTCAGGCCCTTCTACTGAGTTATCTACCCAGCCCTCTGCACTCAAAAATGAAAGGAAGAAAATGCCAAGAATTCAAAATTCAAACCATACTCTTAATTGGTTACACAGTAACTTGGAAAATAACTTCAAAATTTCAGAGAACTGATTTTAAAAACTTAATGGTCATTTCAGTCACCAACTGAAGTATTTTATCCAAGATTAGTATTTTCTTTTTACAAAAGCCTAAAACACAACATTCGAATTGCAGTAAATTCCAAAGCCCTTGTTAGCCAAGCACAGATTTCAAAAGTAGATATAAACATATAATAATAAATTCTCATTGCTGGCTTAAGACAAGCAGACAGATATAGGTTATCTGGTATACATTCTTGGCAGAAGTCATCACTAGAAAAGACTACCATGCATTTAAGTTTAATACAATTGTTTCAAAATTAGAATAAAAGGTACCCCTGGAAAAGAGAACTCAAGGGGCCTGTAAAGCATCTGAGCATTAGAGATTGAGAAAACTAGGAGGGGTCAACTAGTGGCCACTTTTGAGGACATGCTCAGGTTTTGGATTCAAAATCCAACTTCTGAAACACTGTGCTAGCCAAACAAAAACAGCATACCTTATTGGGAGAGAAAGGCACAAAGTATAACCTCTGCACAACACTTAGGCTCTTTCAGGGCCTGATACAATTTTAGAAATGAACTCTGTAACCACATACTTGCTGAATGAATTACATTACTAGCAATAAAAACCAAATCCTCTCCAAACAGTGGCTACAACCATTTTCAAAAAACGGTAAATTTGAAGAAGGACTTGTGGAAATGGACATCAATGCTGCACTGGAGTTGGCTTGCAAAGGTGTGATCCACTGGTGTATTTTTCTTTCAAAGTACATTTCAGGACATCAATTAGGTTCAAAGGAGCCACAGAGACAGTACTTGTAGACCAACTCTACATAAACCCTACAAAACAATGTCCTTTTTCTTTTATAAGAGGAGACTGTTAAACATTTACCAGCACCACACGGAACCACAACATAGTCACAGTCTTCTATTCAAACACCACCACATAAACAAAAAGGTTAACTCATAACACTGCTTTAAAATATACAAAGAGAAGCTTATATAATGAGCATGAATTCAATATAGTACACACAAGCCGGGCGTGGTGGCGCATGCCTGTAATCCCAGCACTTGGGAGGCTGAGGCAGGAGGATTGTTGTGAGTTCGAGACCAGCCTGAGCTACAAAGTGAGCTTAAGGCCAGCCTGAACTGCACAGTGAGACCCTGTCTCAAAAAGACCAAAAAAAAAAAAAAAAAAAAAAATATAGTACACACATTAATTTACTATAAATGTAGTATCCTTTTTTTGGTGGAACTGGAGATTGAACTCAGACCCTTGTACTTGCCAGGGAAGTGCTTATTCTACTGAGCCATTTCCCTGGCCCCAATCTAGTATCTTTTAAAAAGCAAATTTTAAAACTGATGACATGAATTCCAGCAATAAAGGTGCAATGCATTACAAAACGGGAGTCATTTTGATACTCTAGACATGTCTTCAGTTTAAAACATGTTCCACTATACCTTATTTGAAGTATAATTAAACACTAGAGGAGAGTTGAACTAATTTCATCAAATTATGAAGGAAAATTAAATGAGAATGTATTTTTAGATATAGATACAGAGAGGGTTGGGGAGATAGCTCAGTAGAATAAAGTGCTTGCCTGGCAAGTGCAAGGGCCTGAGTTTAATCCCAGGTCCGGCCAAAAAAAAAAAAAAAAAAGATTGTGATAATTATTTGAGGCCAGGGAGATGGCTCAGTAGAACAAGCACTTCCCTGGCAAGTGCAAGGATCTGAATTCAATCCCTGGTTCTGCCAAAAAAAAAAAAAAATACAGAAATTTGGGCCGGCCAGCCAGCTTAGCAGATTAAAGCACCTGCTTAGGTAGACACAGGGACCCCAGGAGCACTAACACAGATACTGAGATGGGTATGGTGGTGCAAGCCTATAATCCCAGCACTTGGGACTGAAACCAGGAGGATCAGAGCCTGTTCTGTGTAGTGAGACCCAAGAGACTCTGCACAAAATACATTTAAAAAATAAAAATAAAAAACACAGAAACTTGAAATTTATAAAGATTAAAACAAAAATCTACTCACACATGAATGGGATAGATCTCTTTTTCATCCAACAGTAAAATATTTACTCCAAAGAGCAAAACTGTACCCCGCTTAACTGTTCATGCCTGTGGATCTATTTCCAGGATTATTATGTAAGAACATATAGAAAGCAGTTAACAAGTACTTGCTTGCTGTACTACCTTGCAAACCATATTCTGTATCACACTATTATTACATTAAAATAATTAAGCAATGTTAAGAAATTTGTAATTTCAACTCAAAGTTCAATTTTTCTCACCAAACAAGCAAGCAACAAAACAAGACACCCACCGTCGCCTCCCAGTGCAGGAAGTAAGAGTGTTTATCGCACAAGGAAATACTTTTCAGGAAAACACACGTTCTGCTCTGGAAACCTATGAGAGCTCACAAGATCCTCTAAAGAGCAAAGTTGTGCTCTGGAAACCTATGAGAGCTCACAAGATCCTCTAAAGAGCAAGACAAGTTCCAAATAATTTCATATATGCAGGTCTAACATGCCTTTTGCACACTTATGATTTCACAAGTACACAGTATAGTTTTCTAGTTTCTGCTACTAGATATAAAAAATAAAATGGAAATGAAAAAAGCAGTATGATAACTTCACTGTTTCTATTAAGCCAGCAACTCAAAGGATATGCAAAATGTATAACAATGCTCCTAATTTTCACAGTTCTGGAAGTTATTTTACACAAAAAATTATTATCTATATTAAGTAAAGTGACTGTCGGCATACTTAAAAAGAATATAAACATGTCTTAAAATTATACCTGTTAATTTTAATATATGCTGAAAGATATAAATTTCATAAATAAAAGCTATTTGGGGATCTTCACTACTCTGTAAGAGTTACAATTCTAAGAATGAAATGTTTCAGAACTGCTGCTCTAGTGTGAAAACTGCAGTTACTCTTGATTTTGCCAATTTATAGGCTCTACACCAAAGAAGATGCGTCCTGAGAGCAGGGCACCTCTCAGGTAAAAACAGGCTTTTTCAAATCTGCTTTTTAAGGAAGAAAGTAGTAACCTAACCTCTAGTTTCACAAAAATGGAGAATAAACATTTCCTATTTTAAAAAACAAAACTAAGGCCTTCAGACAAATTCTTACCACTAAAAAAGACAAATTTCTTTCTTGGACAAGGATGTTAACAGGAAAGACTTGATTCAGCCACTGAACCAGAAAATTTGAAGGTCTTCTGCCATGCCACATTCCAGGATTATATTTGAAGTATACAATTCTGATGGTCTATATAAAACTAGGGAAATCTGACTATAAAAGCCTAATAGAAGTTAAATTTCTAAACAATAAAGATCATAAGAAAATCTAGTTTAAGGGCCAACCAAATAGCTCCGCGGATTAAAGCACCTGCAAACTGGTGCGAGGTTCAATCCCTGAGCCTGCTGTGCCAGCCCCGCCCCTGGGGGCACACTAAGAGGGCATTTCAGACTGGATGTAGTGGTGTGTGCCAGTAACCCTAGCTCTTGGGAGGCTGTAAACACAGGCACATCACTATGAGTCCAATCTAGTAGTGAGGCCCTGAATACCCTGTAGACCCTTCTCTAAAAATACAAAAGAAAAAATAGAAAATCTACTTTAAAGCAAGGTCTCTTCTTAATCTACACACCCGATGTTTCTTTTAAGCACTCATTAGAAATAACTCAATAAATATTCCCATTTAATTACAAACTTCAACATTTACCCAGGGGAAAAAAATAGGCTTTAAAATTACTTTGATAATAACAGTTTAATTTAACTCTTAGATGAAAAGCCACATAGGTTATTTGGGTAATGGCCTATAATTCCAACTTTTATATGTATGAATTTATTTGGATGTGATACAAGCCAAAACAGAAACTCAGACATTTCTTGAATTTTTCTTCCATGGAAAATGGGTTGAGGGACCTTGCTGTAAAACAGAAACATTTTAAGATGGTATCAACACACATATGGACCTGTGCAACATCTGTTTAATTCTAATAGGCATACTGCTCAGAAAAGGGTCACTTTGCTTATCAAAACAGTTCAGATAGCCACACTTTCAGTCAGATGTGTACTGGATCACAAGTTCAAAATACCAGAAACATTTTTAAAATACTATGACATCTCATGTAGTCATATTGCAAAAAGGTATTCAACATGAACAACCATTTGAGGAAACTGATATTCATCTCTTTTAATGCCAATGCTTTTCAGGATTTTGAAGCATTTTAAAATAAAACTTTTCATATAGGTATTACATATTTGTAAATTTCACCATTTCTCAATAACGGACCACTGTCAGATGATGATGGGAACACAATAACGTCCTTTCAGCTGAGCTGGCTGTCCCTACACTGAGAGTGACTGTGGATAGTATATGTCTTCATGGTCTTTTCAGTCTCCTTTCCAAGTCATCAGTTGTCAACTACGAATATGCTATGGGGCTAACAAACTCAATAATCAAAATTATTTAAATTTTACATGAAAACAAGTATGTATGCTCCAACACAGACTTCATGACATACGGATTGCTAGGAGGCATCTAAAAAAAAATCTCCAAGTTTCTTAGTTGTGTCTGTTTCAATGAGACTGCCAGATTATCTCTGGATGAATGAGAGTTTAGTATATATAAATAAACAAGTTCATTTGAATATTAACTAAAAGATACAACTAAACTTAGCATCACTGCCTTTTTTAAACAAAGTATTCCATAAACTCAAGGTAACACTGTCTTCCAGTTTTTTCCCCAAAAGACAAACATAAACAAATGTCCTATAGATAATATCAGTTTGTCCAGAAAAGGAAGAGGAGAGAGAAACACAAAAACAGGTGCAATCATGTCACAGTTAATACATGTCTGCTCCAATACATTCAATGACAAAATTTTAAAATCAATTAGTTAAAATAGGCCTTCTGCAGTCTGACAATTCAAGATCTTTTTAAAAAATTTGTAAATACACATACATGCAAATTCTTCATATATACAAATTTCACAAAATTAACAAGTTGCAAAGAAATTAGAAGTATTATGGTGAATGTGACAAGCTACATTTAAATGCTTTTACCACTGACGTATTCCTGAATATAGCAGTCCTAGTAGTTTTAATAAATGTTCTACATGGCCTTTTTATAAAAAGTTAGTCAGTAGAAGTCTTTAAGAATTCAAGATGTTCTCAATTCACTACTCATATTTAAGGCCACTTTGGTAAAGGCATTGCAGCAAGAACACAAAACAATAGCATATTTTCTAATATTTATTTTTTTCCACCTGCAAACTGTAGCAAAACATGATCAGCTTTATTACGCAGACAGGTATCCCTCTACATTTTTAAAAGAATTTAGGCATGTATAAATAGAAGAGCTCTTAGAAAGGAAAAATTCAGGAACGAATAAAACCTTCCAATTTCGCCTTTGTAACTTTCCAGTAGTAATGGTTAAAATGATTTTAGTTCATTCATTCCAAGATATATGACAGCACCTTAAAAGTGGCTGATCTGTCTCCCCAGTAATGTTTTCACATAACAATGTGTTAAAGTTACAAATACTGATATGCACAAATAGCTAATTTCTAAGAAAAATATGTACAGTACTGCAGCATAATGAATGTGGTATCTGCAATAACTTATTAGCCAATTTTTAATATACATGATACCGCTATCTTTTTCTGCCAATTCACAGGTTAAAAGTTGTTATCAGAGCCCTGTTTTGCACTTATTACCTGGTGTTTAATACACAATGCAGGCTTTTTAAAGACTTCTCTTGTGTTTAAAGCTAAGATCAGTGAAACAAGACAACAGTGCAAGAGGCGGAGCGATGTAATATGACCACATAAAAGTTCGTTCCATTAAAGTGTCTATATAAGGCTATAAGAAAGGGTTGGTTGATGAGCTTCCTGTTGGAAATTGTCCTGTTGGTGCACCAGTCTACAAAAAAATACAAGACAAAATAGACAAATAAAAGTGGTGTGTACACAAAATAAGAAGCATTAAACTGTGCTTAATTTAAATTTAAATTTTACATAGATTAAGAATTGTTTTATTAGCACTGACAATACTCATCACTGTTAATAGAAACAGAACTATAGGTGTCAGGGAGTATGCTGTTATCAGCCATAATTTCATATAACTGTTCTAAAAACTTCTAGCGACTTGGTCCTTTTAAAAGAATAACTTGTGATTCTTAAAAGTCCAAACAGGACTCTAAAGACTCCTTTTCACACTGATTCACTAACACACATTGCCTCTACTAAAATATTTCAAGAAAACGCATATATTTCTTTTCACAAAATAGCTTATTCATTGCCAGTTTATTGATTTACAACTATCGAAACTCAGATAAGGATGTCTCAATTAGTATTATCTTCAGAACACCATACAGCATGTGACGTCACATATTGTGTTCTCCAGTTGGAAAATGAGATGCAAAAACATAAAATGCTTAAAATTGAACTGTACTTACCATAAAAGGATTACTAGATACTCCAGCAGCTGCAACTTGACCGAAAGGGGTCACCACTGGCTTTGTTTGTCCAAATGCTGCAAAACCTGCACCTTGTTAAAACAAACACCAATTACAATCTTTATCTTCAAGATGTAACCTGATAGTTCCTGTGCTTCTAAGAAATTCTAGCCAGAGCACAAATAAACCATTTCTTTTTTCTGTATTTTAGGGCAGGGTCTACAGGGTGTTCAGGGTCTCACTCCTAGATTGGACTTGTAGTGATCTGCCTGTTTACAGCCTCCCAAGAGCTGGGATTACAGGCGTGTACCACCACGCCCAGTCTCAACTGCTGTCCCGTGCCAGCACAGCAGGCACAGGGATTGAACCCCGGGTCCCCTGCACATACAGGCGCTTTAATCTGCTGAGCTATTTGGCCAGCCCACAAATAAAGTATTAAGTTTGTTAGGGCTCAAGCTCCTTCATATGCCAGTGATAAGCATCTAAGGTTATATTTTAAAAGAGCTTCACAGTGATCTGAGATGTCAAGGCCAACTTCTCTCAGCTGTGTAAACTATAGGCATCCAAAGGATTTAGTGAAATGATGTGCTTATGATTATTTGTGAGGGGCTGTATGGACAACAGAATGCTTTCAATTAAAACATCACAAAATTTTCTATAAATATTTTATCATTTATGGTTCTTCCATTGACCATATTTCCAAATTTTTATCTAACCATTCAGATAAAAAACACACACTTGCAATTCCAGAATAATCTTCAAATCCAAGGATTTCAAATTTTAGCAAATGAGAAATGTGTAAAAGGGGGGGGATAAAATTTTCACACTTCTTCTAAAAACTAGAAAACTCCCAACTAAAGTGCAATCTATTTTTAAGATTAACCTTTTATTTGGGGGGAGGGGGAGGCTGTACCAAGGACTGAGCTCAAAACTATGTGCATGCCAGGCAGGTGTTTAGACCACAGAGCTACATCGCTGGCCCAAAATTAATCTATTTTTAAGATACATACAAATCCTTATCTAAAAAAAGCACACAGGAGGGCAGGCAAAGGACTAAGCTCCAGCTGTACCAAGCACAGGGACCAGGGTTTGATTTGGTCCTGAATGCTGTGCCTGCATTGGCCTGGAGGCACGCTGAGCTGGAGTCCTGGCACGGTGGCACACACCTATAATCAGAGCTTGGGGGAGGCTGAAAACAGGAGGATCACTAGGAGTGCAGGCAGGGCAGTGAGACCCTGTACCAAATACATAAAATGAAAAAAAGAAAAAAAAAAAAAAAAACACAGGAAACATTTTTGCAATAGAAAAAAATTAAGACAAATACTCTAAAGGTCTACAAAGTTTCCTTTTCAATCAAGGAGCAAAATGGAGCATAATGATACTGCTGATTCTGAAAAACATAAAATAAAAAATTCTCTGAGATCAAAACCAACAATGGCTTCAATTTTTATATGGTAAACACCCAGTGCATGAGTCTACATAGACATTCTTAGATAAGGCATTGTCTCAAACACTTAACATTATGGTTGTAAAAAGAGAAATAAAGTGGACTGCAGCTAGCCACGTATTAGAATTTACCATTGGGCTGTTGAGAAAAAGCTGTCTGTTGAGGGAAAGTTGCTTGGGCTGGGAAGGCAGGCTGCTGGAAACTGCCACTAAAGCTGGTGGGAAGACTATAAGGAGCAGGGGTCCCAAACCCCGCAGGCATGCTCATGGATGCCGTGCCAAAGGTTGCCGCTGAAAAAGAAAGAAGGGCACATCACTTACACTCAAAACAGTATTATGTTTCTAATACTGAATGTTGCAGAGTAACACCTAGAAAAATGTTAAGAAACACACTAAAGACATTTGAAATTCCAAAATTTCAACATTTATAAATGGTGAGTTTTAGCATTATAAACCTCACCACAACCTAAAAAATTCTATTGTTCTAAACCCCAAAGACCAAAATTAGATTACTAACGCAGAAGTTTGAAAGCCCAAGATCTCTCAAATTAGTCTATACACTAGATGTCTTTGAAACCTTCTCGTAAGGTAATTCAGATGTAAACTAGTATACATTTGTTCTGCTATACTTTTATTTTCCAAAGTGTTTGCCAGTGCTCGCTTCAGCAGCACATATGCTGAAGTGTTTGCTGCAAGATAATACGAGCATTCCAGGAAAAAAAATTTAACTATGCAGAACAGATCACTAAAAAAAAAAAGTATTTATGGGATACAGTAATGAGGCAGACAGCTCAAAATGATGCAGTTTTTTAACTAGAGTTAAAAACCAAAGCCAAAACAACCCAATTACTAATCATTTATAACCCAATTCCAATTATAGAAACGCATGTAGTAGCAGAACACTGTGTTACTGCTGGTAAATATTTAATACAGCACCTTCCAGCTATATGTTCTGGGAAAGGACTTAGTGAAGTAAGAGACAATAAGGTTACTTTAAATAACCTCTGGCAATTACATAATACAATGGTGTTAGAATCTTGTTAAAAAAATAAAAAAAAATTTACCAAATTTCCTGATCTTAAAAAGTTTACCAGCTCAGTCACTGATTTATGATACAAAAAGCTTATACTAAAAATGTTCCTTAAAATGTTTCAACTTTTACAAAACTGATAAACAAGTTACAGACACTGCCCAAAGAAACATTCATGGTCTTAATGCCACCAATATGCAACTTTACTCAATCTAACTGGAATATCAAGCTTGTAAACATTGTTTGTCCATCACTGACAAGGTAAAAGGAAATACAGGCCACTGGGAAGCAAGTGAAAGAATAATAAGCACATTGCAGGGAAACGGGAAGGCTTCATAACAGACAATAATGCACTGACATAACTGATAAGTCACTGTTTAAAAAGCACTAAAAAGCAAAACTTGGTTACACTTAAACAAAAGCAAACTCCACGGGATAATGTGATAAAATGGTTTAGTATATCACTTTAAGTACTATGAATTCAAATTTAAGGAAAAGAACCAAAACAGCTATTAACATTATATTGTGACCATGGAGGTAAGCAATAATGCTTTTTAGCAATTAAACATGAATCACTACAAGGATTTTCATGTAACCAAATACAATGTAATCTTGATGCCACACATCCATGCCCACTCCATTTTAAAACATGGAAAAACTTAATTAAACATGCAAGGACCCAGAAACGTAGCAGAAGCTTCCACAAGCAGGTAGACAAATTGCTACACAAATCTAGAGGTTAGTTACGGCCACCTACCAAAGTGAGCGTGAGGAAACACTTGAGAATGCATTGCTCCAGAAAGGCCTTATGGAAAGCCATAAAAAGACCAATGTCAATTAAGTCATGGACAACTATTATTAAAATAAAAGTAAACGTTTGACTGAAGAATTTTAAAATTAGACGATACTGCTGCCAGCTGGGTAGCATAAAAATAATTATAAAAACACATTCACAAAATGACTTTTCATTTCAACTATATTCATGACATTATTTCTACCATTTAAAATGTACTTTAAACTAATACCAAATAAAAAACATTAGTGAAATCCATTTTTTAAAAGTACTTTTCATGTGAAGACGTAACTATATCCATAAAAAAGGCATTACAAGCTTCCCCCAAAATACTATAATGTTTACAAATTCAAGTCTTGGAGACAACATCTAAGCAATGCCAGTTAGTTTTATTTACCACTAGGTAACTAAAAATACTTAAAGGATGATTTAGTTCACTATCATGAGGGGGAGATTATATAGTTTATTAGATACTTTCAGCTTAAAATATAAGGGTGAAAGGGGGGAAAAGAAAAAAAAAAAAAGAACATTGCACCTGGAACACCCCTTACCTGGCATGTGTGAGGATAGAAGTTACATGTAAGTATACACAACTAGCAGAAGATAGACTAAGACTGTTAAGTAAATTTTCTGTTGATTTTAATGCTCTGGGGTGAGTAGATTCTAAAATAATGTTTCTATGTACTTTCAATTATAATACTTCTTAAGATTAGCATAAATCTGAGGAAATGGTAATCAAGAAACAAGGTGCTTCTTGAGTCTTGGTTCAGGCATTTTCTAGCTGCATGAATTTCCTTATGTGCCAAGGGAAGGAGGGGTAAGAGGACAGAGACAATAAGACCTCACACTGCACCAAAGCCACTATGAAGATTAAATATGTAACAGTGAAATAAGCACCAATAGTAAATTTTACAAAATTTACCTTTCTTGATATTATCAAGACTTTTTTACACGGTATTCTGAATTCAACAAAAAGCTAATGGTTCTGTGATAAATCAGTTTGGTCATTGTATATTTACCTCCCCCACACTAAAGGCTTTGAAAAGTCTAACACTCAGTAATAATAATTAACTATGGTTGGTTATCCTAGCATTTCTTGTTTGTATTTAGGCACAGAATCCCTTTCCATAGATATGGACAGAAACATTTCAAACAATAGTAATTGTTAACCAATATTAACCACTATAAGTTCAGCACAAAAATGCCACACCCCTTCCCCGACCCCTTGCCATGGCCAAAGTTCTGGAGTCTCAAATCAAGACTCTAATTTGTCCATTAAAAGTATAGAATTCAAAGTTTCTTATATAATCAGAATTGTGCAATTATTACCACAATCTCATTGTAGGGTGCCTTCATTCTTTGTTAAAGAAATTCCACACCTGTCAGCTGCCTCTCCCCATAATGACCACAACTACTACCAATCCCTGGCTACCACTAACCCAATTTTCTTGTCTACAGTCTTTTATGGAGGCTGTTTGTAATTAGCTTGTTTTACTTGGAATAATTTTCAGCTATCATCCATACTAGTTCGTACATATACATTTCATTACTTTTCAAGAAACTATACTCCACTGTATGCCTGTTCAACATCTTGTTTCATCCCTTAGTAATATATGGGTTGCTTCCACTTTTGGTGACTATGAATCATGAAGCTGTGAACATCTGTGTATGAGTTTTTTTGCAGATCTGTTTTGATTCTTTTTGGATATATTTCTAATACTAGAAAGGCTAAGATAACTCTGTTAACCCTTTCAAGAAATGGTCATCAAAGTGTTTTCCAAAGACATTTTACCATTTTACATTACTACAAGCAGTGAGGTTTCTAATCACTTTAATTCATAATTAATGTCTATTACTATCTGTATATTGCACTCATTCTGGCAGATATAAAGTGACATTACACAGTGGCTTTGATCTACAATACCCTAATGAGTAATGGCATTTATCTTTTCTTCATGCTCACAGATCATTTCTATAGCATCTTACAGAAACGTCCATTCAAATCTTTTGCCCATTTTTTAATTTGCATATTAATTTTCTTGTTGAGTTGTAAGGAACTGTTTAAATATTCTGAACACAAGTTCCTTATTTTCCTATAAATAAAAACGTACTATACAGTCCAATCTAATTTTTTTCTTAGGTTTTTCCCTTTTTTTTTCAACTGTAATTTAATTCTTTTGCATTCATCTTCATTTCCAGAGTCTACTAAAATAGGGGAAATGGGTCTATTGAGTATTTAAGGTATAAATAAGGAATAATATATAATGCTGATATATTTATGTTTCAGGAACAAAAAAAACTCAAGCTGGAATGGAAAATAGCATTATCTTAGAAACAGCCTAAAAGTTAATGACAAGTTAGCTATTTCTTAACTTAGAATCCCATTTAAGCAAATTCATTATCATTCTGCAAATATATTTGTATCTACTAGATAAAAAAAAAATACAATGTGGCATCTAGGTAATACTTAAGCAATGTTTCAGCCCTATAGTTCTACAAAGTTCTTTTCTGAAAAAATTCTCTAAAACCATTTGCTCATTTTTTAAAATAAGACTGGTCCCCGGAGATGACTTAGCAGAATAAGCGTTTCCATGGCAAGCGCAAGGGCCTGAGTTCAATCCCTAGTTCCACCAAAAAAAAAAGTTAAAATAAGACTGGTGATCATTGGTGATAATTCACAATTCTTTCATTGGTAAAAGGAAAATTATTCATAAGAGAAATTTCCTAATTATTGAGAAGAACTTTATTAATTAGATTCAAAGACTGGAAAAATAATGCTAAGTATCACTGAATCCTAAAACTACAAAGATATTAAGCCATATACATTAATCCCCTAAACAAAGTTCCTATATGTTAAAGACATGTAAATTAAAAAAATTAAAATATGTATTTTAAGAATGAAATGTACCAGTAGAACTTTTAAAATTTCATAGAATTATGATGTCAGGTCCTTGCCAAAGGTACCTCAAAATGTGGTAATACAGTACTAACTCATTTAAAGGTAACAAGAAATAATTTCCACATATTAATTTTCCTGTGGTAAAGCACTGGAAATTCCTAACCATTTGCCAAAGTACTATTTACATGTCAGCTTCAATATAAACATATACAACATCTGTTTTGATCAATTCAGTAATAATCTAATAAAGATGAGTACTGTGATAAATTCAAATTGGCTTAGAATGTTAAAAACAGTTTACCCACAAATACATGTATCATCATAGATTTACCTTTCTAATATAACTGCTATTAAAATTTATATATTTATTTATTCTGTACATTTTGTATTTTTTAATCCTGTGTAGAATCTTAACTTATAAAACTTTCACACTGTAAGAAGAAGAAGAAAAAAAAAAAACAAACCCTTTCTAATGACAAACCAATTTAGGTATTCTCATGAGAAGAAAATACTAAGCATGGTTTTTCCCAAGTACATAATACAGTATAAAAACACAGAGGGTGGTATGTACCATTCCATTTTAAACCAGTCCTGCCAGGCAGAGAATACGAGTCATATTCTATAGATAAGGACAGCAGTAACACTCCCAGAAGTCATGGTATAATGGGAGTTTCCATTACTCAGTTTTTAAACGGGCTGAGGATTTGAAAATTTTTCAACAGCATGTTGTAAATGACTGTAACACAACAAATATTAGGACATTTTGCGCCATCCTTAACCTCCCTGATTAACAAAATACAAAAAGCCTTCTGAGCATCACCCACTAAGTAAATACTAAGTTAGGACTTGTACACAAATGTGCCTGGCTATACATAAAATATACCCACTTACTTTTTTAAGCCTCAGTTTCAGTGACTTTCACACAGTAACTGAGACAATCACTTGATGTATGGAGTCCTGTTGCATCATGAGACATTTCATGAATTTATTCTGTTAAGTCAAAATATACGCCAGAGAGGGTAGGCCAAATAGCTCAGAGGGCCAGCCAAGTAGCTCAGTGGATTAAAGTGCCTACAAACAGGTGCAAGGGCCGGGGGTTTGATCCCAGGACTTGCCATGCCAGCCCCGGCCCCCAGGGTATGACAATTGAGAATGGGCATGTTGGTGCCCGCCTGCAATCCCAGCTCTTAGGAGGCTGTAAATAGGTGGATCACTACGGAGTCTAATCTAGTAGTGAACACCCCCCCCCCATGTAGACCCTTACCTAAAATAGAGAAAAAAGAAAAAAAAAAGCCAGGGGCTGGCGGGTCAGCAGACTCCGGTGCCTATGCTGGCAAGCTTAGGCAAGCGCAGGAGCCACGGTTTGATCCCCATCACCACATCATGCCATCCCTGCTCCCAGGGTGGCTGAGCTGGCCACAAAAAATTTAATAAAAAAAATAATAATAATATGCACAAAACCAGAAACATCACATACACTTCACTCATAAAAAATACAAATAGAAACTTAAATCAACTGTTAAACAAGCAAAAGCACAAAATTTAAAATATTGATTTAGTACTTAAATTAATGTTTAAAAGATTGTTTGATATGCTATTCAAATACAGACTGAATAGCTATCGTGTTCGATAATAAATTGTGACTAAAGACATTAAAGACACTGAAACTTCTAATCTTACCAACAACAAAGAGATTTACTAATATAGTAATTACTAATTGTGTGGGGGGCAGGGGATACCAGGAATTAAACTCAGAACCTTGGGCTTACCAGGCAAATGCTTATGGCACTCAGCTATCTCCCTAGCCCAGTAATTACTAATTCTTAATGACTTCATTTATTAAATGTACTTACTCTTCTTTAGATTTTTTGTCAACATTTGCTACCAATAGGGGTTAAAGTTTTGGTACTACACGTGCACGCACGCACACACACACACACACACACACACACACACGATTTAGCTGTGCTTGGTCACACACACTCCTGTAAAATCGAGAGGCTGATGTAGGAATGCCACAAGTCCAACGCCAGACTGGGCTACACAGTGAATTCAAGACCAGCCTAAAACAAATGGGGGTCCTGGGAAGATAGCTCAGCAGACTAAGCACCTCCCTGGCAAGCACAAGGACCCAGGTTCAATCCCCAGTACCTGGCCCCAGAACATTGGGGGGCTCCATGATAGCCCCAAAACTGGGCCTGGTGGTGCATGAATGTAATCCCAGTACTGGGGAGGCTGAGACAGAAGGATCACTAAGGGTGTGAGCTGAGTAGTGAGACCTTGTACCAAATACATAAACAAATAAAAGATTAAATAACAATTGGAGTGGGAACACTAGATTTAATGGTTATCCTAGTCATACTACCCACACTTATGGACATCCTAAAATAATGGTGAAGAGCTCTGGTGTTTTGCATAATGAGATAAAATGCTAAGAAGTACAAAATGAGTTACAACTGGCTTGATATGAATTACACAGGAAAACAGGATGTGTGCTTGTGTGTGGGGGGGTGAATTAACAGGACAAAATTCACCAAAGAAAATATTCAGGTATTATGCCAAAACTGAACCTGGCTCCCACAATTTCAAATATGTGAACACCCTGGAAGAGATGCACGAGAATAAGACTTAATGAGAATTCATGTAACACAGTACATTAACTGATGCAGTCTTGTAGGGGGAAAATTTAGTGTTGTACTAAGAATGAACAATTTAAAGCTAGACAGTATAGCAAATACTTGTAATTCTATCACTTGGGAGACTAAGATTGAGAAAGGCTGGGGCTGGGGAGATAGCTTGGCAATCTTAGCACTTGCCTGGCAAGCACAAGGACCTGGGTTCAAGCCCTGGTGTACCATGCATGCCAAAACCAGGCATGGTGGTGTAATCCTAGCTATAATCCCAGCACTAAGGAGACTGAGACAGGAGGATCACTACAGGTCAAGCTGTGTAGTGAGATCCTGTACCAAATAAAAATTTTCTTTTCAAAAGCTGAAAAACAAGCAAAAAAAAGAAGATATGAGAAAGGTTCAAAGTTCAAAGCCAATCTATGCAATTGAGTTCCAGGGAAGAAAAGGACTGAATGACTTATAGCCAATAATTCTAGAATTAGGCTACAAACTAAGTCAAAATTTATGTTCAAACTATTTCTTCCCTATAAATTAGCTATGTGAGTCAAAAACCTGTAATATTAAAGCTCTGACCAGAAGAATGGACACTGGATAATTTCTCTAAGGTTTTCATCAACTATTCAATTCCAAAACTTCATAAACGTTCAACTAGCATTTGTCATTATGGGTAAACTAGTTCATCCATTCTCAATTCACTCCAGTAAAAAAGATTTGATATTTCTGGTGGTGATGCTGCTTTTCTGATAAGTAACTTTCCTCCCACTTAGTATTCCAAAATTTGTCTTTTATCCTTACCTGTTGCTCCTCTGGCATTGGTCTGAAATGGATTTGTAGAAGATGCCACAGAAGGACCCCCAGCAGCAACAAATGGATTTGTGGAAGGCGTTGCTTTAAAAAATTAGAAAATACACTATTAAAACCCTAATGCATTTTTGTATTCAAGACTTAAAATATTTGTTCACAATATTTATGGCATCAGCAAACATAATCATTCAGATAATAATTTACTGCAGTAACTTACTATCCAAAAGACTACATATCCTCTAGTCTATTAAAAAAATGCTACCATTATTATAGCTTTTTTTTTTTTCCCTACAAAAACCAACACCTGTGTGGATAGGTAAGATACATGGTACAAGCAGCACATACCTCCAAATGGAGCAGGCACACTTGAAGAAGCAGGCTGAGTTTGCGCCGAAGCACCCACTGGCACTGTTCCAAAAACACTGCTGAAAATAAGTATATTATCTTTTTTTTTTTCATTTTTATTTTAAAGAGAATAAAAAACAGTAAAGAAAAAATCAGAAATAATACAGAATTTTCCTAAATAAAATTACAGGAATTCAACAACAGTTGTTATATTGCATTGTTGTCTCCACGTTAACTACTCACATTAACTATTTTAAAGAGTATATGTTTATTTTTTAAAACAATAATCTGGTCGCCAGGGAGATAACTCAGCAGTATAAGCACCTGCCTGGCAAGAGCAAGGTTCTGAGCTCAATCTCTAGTATCCCAAAAAAAAAAAAAAAATCTGCCTACCAGATAGCTACAACATGTGAAAACTCTAGACTTCCAATGTATAACAGTTCTCACATTACAAGTTAAAAATTACAGGCCCAATAAGAACTTATTTTATGTGCTGTATCTGTCAGTCTGCATCACAAAAAGTCAAGGATTTTTTAAAGATATTCTTCATATTTAAATACAGCCATTAAATGTTATATATGTCATTAGTACTATAAAAAAACTAGATTCTGAAAATAAAAAATCTTAATGAGAAGACCAGCACTGTTTATTCCTGCAAATCTCTTTAATGGCTGATTTAACAGAAGATCAACATGGTGCAAGTTGTTCTGATTGAAGTGTATGAAGAACAAACGGTCTTAGGTGCACAGTTACAAAAGATTTCTTTTGTACAATTATATGTACAACTACAGTAATAAGCGTTTGTTTATAAACACTACAAGGACACTTAAAGATGGAATTAGTGATGGGTTTTGGTGCAACATACTTCTTTAGTCTTTGCAACTGAAAACTGTACCTTCAAAGCCCATAATCTGACTACTACATGGATTATGTGCTGAATATAATATGTGTATGCCTGTCTATTTAAAGATGCACACAAATACTTTTAATTACATTTTAGCATTCAAGGGGGATAGTAACAAAATTTCTAAAGCAAGACGTACTCAACAATTATATTTTAACTAGCAAATTAAACTCAATTTGCTCAGATTTAAAAACTACTCAATTATTTTTACATCATATCCCCCAAACAGTTATGTAACTATGTTATTCAAAGTTGAAAACAATACATAGCAAGAATACCAAGACAAAGTACCTGCTACTATTACTAGTGGAAGTATATGCATTACTGGAGGTGGCTGCAGAGCTGAACACACTGTCCAATTCAGCCAGGGCTGCATACTTGTCTGAAGATGCACTTGACTGACTGGGAACTGAAACCACAGAACCAACAGGAGCTTTACCTGTGGCCCCAAAGCCACTCCCTTGATCACCACCTGGAAACAAACCAAACCAAGAAATATATTAAAAATTACAGGCCCAATAAGAACTTATTTTATGTGCTGTATCTGTCAGTCTGCATCACAAAAAGTCAAGGATTTTTTAAAAATATTCTTCATATTTAAATACAGCCATTAAATGTTATATACTGGCTTGGAGCAAAAAACCAAAAAATTAAATAAACAGAATTCTGGTCTTCACTAAATAAACAATACTGTACAAGATTAGTTCCCATATAAATCACTATGGTGAAAACAAAATTACTATTTCTGTACAAAAATCTAAGAGTCTGTCTGGAATAATAGTCATAATATGTCTAGACTAAAAATAAAGAAGAAATTCTTGAATCCAAGACAAGTCAATTTCACTGAATTAAATAAAAAATGGTGGCCCAAATGGAAACAACACACTAGTATTATCATTTTCCTAGAGTTTTTCATTAAAGTTTGAGACAATTTTAACAAAACACACTTACTGCATGTCAGGCAGTACTGTAGTATCATACAACAATACACAATTTACAAAATACAATTCCACAAATTCTATGCTATTATCATTCTCATTTTGGAGATAAGAAAAACAGGCTCAGAGATCAGAATGCAGAATCTAGTCTACCACTATTAGATCCTTACTATGCATTTTTAGAGGCAAGATACTGACTTTAACTATGGAACTATAATATAAAGACAACGGGTTTAAATACCAAAGTACTAATAGAAAACAGTTCAAGAGCTAGGAAGATTGCTCAGCGGACTAAGTGGCTGCTTAGACACAAGCACAGAGACTGGGGTTTGATTCCTAGCACCAAATGCTCCCCTGGCCCTGGCCCTGGCCCTGGGCGTACTGAGCCGGCCAGAGTCTGAGCATAGTGGTACACCCATGTAATCCCAGCTCTGGGGAAGCTGAAACAGAAGAATCACCATGAGTCTGAGCTGCATAGTGAGACCCTATACCAAATACATTTAAAAAAGAAAGAAAAAGAAAACAAAACAGCTCGAACTGACTATGTTACAGAAATCACCAAGTGATCTTTCCATTAAGCTCTTTAATGGTATCTACTCATACTTATGGCCATAGAATAAAGAATGCTAAGAAAAAAATATTTTTTCAATTATTTTCCTTTAAAAGCAGATACGTCTATAATCCCAGCACTAGAGAAGCTGAGGCACGACTGCCATGAGTTCAAAGCCTGTCTGAATTCCATAGTAAATTCAAGATCAGCCTGAATCACACAGCAAGACCCTGCCTAAAAGGTAAGGTAAGGTAAGGTAAGGTAAGGTAAGGTAAGGTAAGGTAAGGTAAGGTAAGGTAAAGGTAAAGGTAAGGTAGACAGACTGACTGACTGCCTGACTAGTTTACAGTTGATTCAGGTCCAAATGTAATAAAAGGACAATCACTAAATAGGTTTCATGGTACATATAGTACCAAATGACTATTTTACTCAAAATGTAGGCACAATTTCTACACAATTAAAGAAAGGATAACATTCTCAGATGTTAATAAATATACCAATTTTAAAGCACTGTTTAATATATAAATTTGTATTTTTTTTTGTTTAAAAGTGTGATACCTTGCCCAGCACTGAAGATATTGTCCAAATTAGCAAGTGCTGCATATTTGTCTGTTGTCTGTAATCCAGGTTTGTTTGTGGAAACTTTACTAACAGCTGATGCTGTCTGATGACTCTGGGAAGTATTGAAGGTTCCAAAATCAGCACTGGAGGATTTGGGGAAGTTATCAAAATGAGCAAAATTAGCATTTACTGATCCAGCACTTCCACCTGTAACAGAATAAACAGAACACTTGAAATTCATGGACTTTTCCCAATACTCTTTGGAAAACTACTGATCACTTCTTCCTAAATTAAGTGTTTATAAGCATTACAGAATGTATGATTTTACAGTCTGTACTTCTAAAAAAATCAATGACTGGTAAATGGCACTCAACTTTAATCATCTAAATGTGACTTTATAACTTGTTAAACTACACCAATAAAAAATGACATCTAGCTTGAGATAAAGAATGTAACAGGAAAGTAGGGGGCTCACTCTATGATAACTTATTGAAATTCAATTATCCATAAAACAATTTACCTATTCACTATGCTCTTCACTAGTTCTGAAAACACTATGAACAAGATGCAAAACTCTCTTACCTGGAAGATTCAAACACTTAAACACATGGTTTAAACAAATAAACCCCAGTAGATGGGATTGACAATGGTTAAGATGTATTATTTTAATCAAGATTTCTTTTTTTTTTTTTAAATCAAGAATTCTTAAAAGATGGTCATTGTATTTTAAACTTATTTCACTTGAAAAGCTGTTACTTAATTCTACATAGTAATTTAATATGCACTATGTTTACAGTAAAATCATGCTGTTATACAGCTCAACATTAATATATAGTATAAGATTGCAATTTTTGACTTAATAAAGGACAGTTAGTCTCTACGGTACATATACTGCTAAATCTTTTAAAGCATGTCTAGAGACTCTCCTAAAACACTAATAGAACTAATGTCAGTAAATTTCTTTATACACTTTTCATACTTGATGTTAGATACACTGGTTTTCTTTTTCCTAAACCATACTTTCAGCATCAAAACCTGTGCGTATAAATGTTTGTTTACATATGTAAAGATGACAGTAAAATATACTTAGGAGTATTTATAAACACAATGAAGACACTCCTCTGCAAAAAAAAACCGAACACCTTCATCAGTCAGTCCTTCAGACATTCTAAATCAAACAGAGACAAAATTCTTAGGAATTGAACTGTCCCAATTAAAATCTATGAAACAGACAACACAAAACATTCAAAGCAGTAAAAGATGCCTACAGGACAACAGAACTTACTGTGGGTAGGCTGGAGAGGAAAAGCTGAAGTAAATTCACCAAAACTGCAGCTAGATGAAAGTATTCTAAATGCTGGACAGCAAGAAATTATGTAAACAATGAAAGTTAAAGAAAAAAAAAAGAAATTGAAAGCAAGGCTTTGAGACAATACATATATTGAGTTAAAAGTTGGAGGAAAAAAAAGAGCAATCAGCCAATGATCCAAATAAGGGTTCAAGAGTTTCTGAAAACAGTTTGTATAATTTGTGAGAGTATTCAATGTATAAAAACCAATTCCTGCACATAAAACTATTTCTACAATTGATTAAAATGATTAATAATATACTTTTGACTAGATACTTAGAAATTTTTTCAAGCTATTGTCTTTAAATTATTTCAATTTTTAGATACACACAAGTAGCTAATTATCTAATTATTTTCCCTAATTCAAAGACCTAACAGCTTTAAATCAGTATGTTCCATGAATCTAAAACTATTTAGTACCTTAAATGTCTTTGTGAATATAAGATTTAAAGAGATTCATGTACAGGAAAAGGAGAAGGATGGATATTGTAAAGTAGACAACATACCAAGAGTTCAGAATGAATATAGGGTAAAAAAAATTTTCATATATACATATATATATAAAATCATATATATATGATTTAAAATTATTTAAAAATAAAGATTTCAGGTTTCCCCAGAGCTTTGTAAGGACAGAACCACTTTAACATCAGGTAATTACATAATTTAAATCTAATTTTTCAAAGCTACCTCTACAGAATGTATTTCTTAAAATAAACACTTAAGCACAATTCTGGATAAGTTCTACCTGTAGTTTGGGGCTGAAAAGGAGAGTGACTTGCTGTGGGGAAACCTCCAAAATTACTCGAACCACTAGACTGTCCAAATGCATCAAAGTTTGCAAAATCTGCATTTGCAGAATTCTGAGCTGTAAATGGTAAGGAACAACAGATGTTAATGAATATGGAAACTATCAATGAAAATACATGACAAATGAATTTAAGACTTTTACGAAAGGTGATGTATCAAAATTCATTTTAAAGAGTTCATGTAGAAACTAACTTTTAAATATATTACAAGTATTTCACACAATTCTATTTACAAAGGCTATCCAGAAAATTTCCCAAACATACTTCATGAAATGATAAATTTATACACAAGACTCTAATGGCCTAAGTACTAAGTACTTAAAAGCGACTACATTAACAGTGGGAAATTGAACTGAGAGCAGTGAACACACAATGTACATCACAAACACGTGGGATACAATTTGGAAAAAAAATCACAGATTTAAACTGATACAACATTAGATCAATCTTAAAGAGTAACCTAACCCTAAAATATATATTTTTAAAGAGTTAACATGGACACACAAAAATGAAAACGACTGTATAGCCACATTGTTCTAGAAGCCACTTTAAACTTATGCTAACAATTTAAAAAATAATGAAAGCCAGCAGCAATTATAACATTGAGTAAAAAAAAAAAAGATCTAGACATATTTTGCAACTGGTGCAACATTCCTTAGTGCAAAATTCTAGACTTCTGCAAATTTTAAATTTGTTTTAAAAAATCAGAAATTTTTACTGATGGGCAAAATAGATGCCAGGTAAGAGTTTAGGAGAAAATACAATGAAAATAAGAAACATTTGGCAGGGGAGACAGGAAATGCTCATGGAAAGAATGAAAAGCATGAGAAAAGAATGGGGAAAGGCTAGCTGTTGTAAATACAGTAAACCCTTTGCAGGCAATTCTAGTTTAAGTATCTGTAAAGAAATTATTTTGTAAGTAAGGTCTTATCTAAAAAACTGACAATATACTTTTTATAAGACCAAAACTGTTAGAAACTCAAATGTTCGGGGTCAGGTAAATGGCTCAGTAGAATAAGCACTTCCCAGGCAAGCGCAAGGGCCTGAGATCAATCCCCAGTTCTGAAAAAAAAAAAGAAACTCAAATGATCACCAATAAGGGATCTCTTAAATGTATTTCAGTCTGCATCTTGTACTACGGATAACCACTAAGAAGATAACAATGTACAATGTATTAATTATTGAAAAAAATGTATTTTATGTAATGATTAAATAAAACATAGCCACTAGAAAACATGTAAAATAATTAACCATACGCAAAAATTTTATGCCAACAAAAATCGGTGAATCATCCCAAGTTATTCTTTCACCTGCCAACTTTTCTTATACTTGGCATGTATGCTATATATATAGTAAAATCTGCTTTTTGAACTATGTAGTAAGATTTCAAACCACTATTATTTTATGTTTACCTGAGTTTACAGAACTTTTGCAATGAATATGTAACCAAAAAAGCTAAACAAAAATACTGTCACAACAGAGGGAGTGGGAAAAGATATATCTATGTATTTGAGCAGTATGATTTAGACAACTGCACTGTAGATTTCTGCTGGTCTACAGAAAGGAGCAGTTAATCCTTAATTTGCTTTGTCTTCTTTTTCCAATTCTTTCTCTTTTTCCTCTCTACTTTTCTTTCTTCCAATTTTGCATGCATATACCTCATAATATGAACAACTAAGGTGAAGACAACACTATGCAATACAATAAATGATGTGAAATTCATACTGTTTTGTTTAGTGAAATTCCATAACATCTGTTATAGTTATATTTCTGTCTTAATACTATTTTGCGCTCTTTAAAAAAATTCTCCCAATAAATAAACATGAGAAACCCTAATTTAAGAAGAAAATCTGGCCTGTTTAGGTAAGTGCAGGGACAGGGGTTCAGTCCCCAACACCACATGCAACACTGGCCCCAGCCCAGCCACTGCTCTGCCCCTGGCCCCGGGCATTTTGAGCTGACCACAGAGACCAGGCGCCTGCAATCCCAGCACTGGGGAGGCTGAGACAGGAGGATCACTATGAGTTTAAGCTACATAGTGAGACCCTATACCAAATACATTTTAAAAAAAAAGAAGAAAATCAGGAAAACACAAAAACATTTTATATGGTTACCATTATATATGTATCTGAATGGGGACAAGAGGGAGGGGGGTACCTTAAATAGCCCACCTTTTACCAGCAACTGACTATGCCACTTTTCTTCTGAAATGAAGGCTGCTACTATTAGCTCATGCTTCACTTGAAAACTTTTTTCACACTTTCTCCCTCACTCAAACACTACAAATTTTGCTTAATAATTCTGTATTTTCTGGACACTCTAAAATTTCTTTTTTTTTTTTATAATGTGACAAAACTCAATTTCTTTATAGCTGAAAATTTACTTTTAGAAAACAAAAAATTTTTAAATTAGTTTACTGAAAAGTATTTTGAAAGAAATATCTACAGAGGATTAAACAATAAATACAAGTTTAAACACTGCTGCCATTTTGTATGGCTGGTAACACCAATAACAAGGTGTAGTTTATTTATTTATTTATTTATTGTTTTGTATTTTAGGGAAGAATCTACAGGGTATTCAATACAAAATGCAGTTTAATGAAAAGGAATCTAGGCTAATAAGATAATTCTATTCTAGCCAGGTGTGGTAGTGTACATCTGTAATTCCAGAACTTGAGAGGGTGAGGCAGGAGGATCACCAGAACTTAATGCCACTCTGGGCTATACAATGAGTTGAAGACCAGCCTTAACTACACAGCGAGACCCTGTTGCAAAAAAGCAGAAACAGAAAATTCTACCGTAACACAGGTAACTGAATAGCATGAAAAAGTCCTTCAATCACTCTCATCATTCCACTCTTTCTACTACCACTTCTCTTCACTACCCTCTACCTGCAAATCCACATCTATAATTCCATAACTTTTGAGAGAACATGAATAAATTCTCTAAGGGCCTTTAAACTCTAGGCTGAGAAGCAAGTTCAACTAGAAGATAAAACAAGGTACAAACCAAAACACATTAACATATACAGCACATAACTATAAATGATAGAAAACACAGTACAAATGATTGTCAGATATGGTGGATCGGGGGGCAGGGAGATAACTCAGTAGAATAAGCGCTTGTCCAGCAAGTGCAAGGGCCTGAGTTCAATCCCCGGTTATGAAAACAAAAAAAAAAAACAAACAATAGTGATTATTCCAAAAGACAAGTTATGTTTTTAAACATCTTAGTTGTATGATGGAGAACAAGAAATCAGTTCAAAGCAAACTACTTTTTGTAATACTTATATTTTCCTAGTATTTTACAAATACAGCCTCTAATACCTAATTCAATAGAGCAAACAAGGCTTTGTAGTACTTCAATCCTTTTTTATGTCTCGGCGCTGAATGTACTTATAATTTTCAAGAATCACTAGCAGTGCTAATGAATCCAGCTCTGCAAAATACAACTTTGCAAATTAAAGGCCAATAAATTCAGTAATTCAAAAGCAAACTGCATAAAGAAATACAAGTTAAACAAAATATGACAAAGTAGTGGTGATATTTCTTCAATAATCTTATTTATAAGAGCATGAAGGATTGCTTCAGCTTAGAATTTAAGGAACCAACCTAATGAGCCTAAATCTTGCTGAGTTATATTTCTTCTTCATTAAAAACAGATACTCATGTGAAAAAATGAAATACAGGATGCAAACTGAAAGACCACAGAAAATTCATTTAACATGTACATACTGTTTAACTTACAAGTATTAAACATTTTTTTCTTTAAATCCCAACATTTAAAAAGATGGAATCGGGCTGGCAAGATAGCTCAGCAGTCTAAAGCGCCTCTCAGGGACCGCGGTTCGATCCCTAGCACCACATGCCATGCCAGCCCCTCCCCCCCAGGGCGGGCTGAGCTGACCCCTCCTCCCCCCAGGAAAAAAAGAATTCGTGATGTGTAGTGAGACACTGTAATAAGTAAATAAATTAAAAAAAAAAAAAAGATGGAATCAGCTGGACAAGGAGGTGCACACCTGTAATCCCCAGTATACAAGAGGCTGAGGCAGAAGGCCTGTTATAAGTCTGAGATCAACTTGAGCTTAAGCTAGCTCAAGGACAGCCTGAACTGCACAGCAAGTCCCTGTCTCAAAAAGAGCAAAAGGAAAATAAAAAGAATTTCCTTGTAAGCAAACAAAATATCTTGTTCCTCTCTGAGAAAAATCAATGCATTTATTTAGTAATTCTAAAACCTTATTTCTAAGGGCTGACCAAATAGCTCAGTCAGCAGATTAAAATGCCTCATAGGCAGACAAAGGAGCCCAGCGTTTGATCCCCAGGCCTCCCGTGCGGCCCCACCCCCAGGCCGCACTGAGACAGCAAATGAGACTAGGCATGGTGGTGCATGCCTTCGATCCCAGCACTTGGGAGGCTGTAAACAAGAGGATCACTAAGACCGATCTATGCAGTGAGAACCTGTACATACTACTCAGATGAGTAGTATAATGTGACATGGGTTGCAGAGTAACTAACACAATAATGACCTCACCTACCAACTTATAGGCACTATATGTCAAGCCACAATGCCCATGTGAAAGATAACAATCCCCAGGTTTCTGCTACATTATCTGCAAAAGAACCAGTTTCCCTATAACACCATATTAATCATATTAACATACTTGAACAATTATCATTTGATACTAAAGGTACCATCTGTCACATGAAATTGCTCAGGGTAAATTTTTAACTAATATTATTTTATAAAAACTCAGCCATTAGTGAGTTTGTAAACTACATATGAAAGAGCTTGTAAAAAACTCTACAAAAATTTTCAGCTAAACACTAACACTTCTTCACACTTAAAAATCACTCCAAGGCAAAAAAGTCAAAAGATTTATACTAGAAGAAAAAAAAAAACAGTAACATAATAATCTCCTAAAAAAGGCACATGGTACACTTTGTTCTCTTGGAATTAAACTAAAAAAATGAGGCAATAAAAAAATAAAAAGGAAAGAAGAGGAAAAGAAAAAGTCATTTGAGTAATCACTTGTAAATAAGAACTTCAGACTAAAAAGGACAATACTTTTAAAACAAATCTATGTAATTATTAAACACTTCTTACCACTCATCTACTTCCATCTTACATGAGAAACAGGCTATTAAAAGTCTGAATAATAACTTTTTCCAAACACCTTTATAAGTGAGGTATTAAAAGAATTAATTGTCTAGGACAATTAATCTGTGATGTTGCAGTAATGTATCTAATCATTCTTTAGCTAACCAGGCTACAAAGAAATATTTAACAATAATCCCTGATATGTGAATATTCAGAAACTGCATATAAGCATATGAAATATGAAATAAACAAATTTTACAAGGGTGGGTTTGCTGCTTTTTCAATAATTTCAAAATATATTTCAATAAACCTAAAGTGGAGATTATATCAGAACACATTCAATGCTGACTCTCCCACCAATTTTTTTTTGTTGTTGTTAACCAGCATTCAAATCCAAGAGGTGAGAACAAAGAGTTGGGGCTTTTGCCTGGTCAGCCAGCCAGCCATCTACCTAAAGTGAAGAGCAAAGAGGCTCTCCAGGTTTTCTGGGCTTTTAGTCAACAATTCAACATGATTTCTTATCATATCCCACCATCTTAGTATCCCTTCTATAAACAAACACACACACATGGAAAACATAAACATTAGAGCTGGGGATATAGCTCAGTGGCATAAGGGCCTGACTAGCAAGCTCAAGGTTCTGAGTTCAATCTTTGGTACCAAAAAAAACCATAAAAATTGTACCATAACTTCTGAAGCATGTCTTCAGAAAAAAAAAAAAAAAAAAAAAAAAAAGTTTTCTATTAATATTTAGAAGTAAAAGTACCTTTAATGCTTGCTAGAAAGAAACATGGCTGGCTGGAGAATAGCTGTGTTACAATTGCTAGGCCATCAAATGGAAAAAAAAGAAAATACAATACTACATAATTTCACAGGTGAGTAAAACAAAGTAAAATAAATTACAAGATACACATAAATCAATTCTAATAGTAGGCTTCTGCTACACTCATAAAATTATATGTACTCTAGAAAGATACAGTCTCAAATTTTTCTTCTCTACAATTAAAATTATAGAAATCAGCTTTAGTCAATAACTTATACTCCCATGTTACATAATATTCCTTTATCAGCGTCTTATATTTGTTGAAGTGTATTTAAGCATCTGCAAACCAAGATGGGTACACTTTCTATGACATACACACATCAATGTTTACTGGCTTTAAAAACACTCCATTTATATTTTTAACATGTTTCTAGTATAAATGCAATAGATAATAGTTTTAAAATTACTTTTCATAACAGATTCAGGCATTGTGCATCAAAGTTACCACTAGAAAGACATAATCCAAAATCCTCCACCTTAAACCCCAAGTCACACAAAGAACTATAACTGATCAATTACCAGTTTACAAGAGAAAAACTTGCTAAATGGGATCACAGTAGTGCAATCAAATTGACTTGTTCAAACCTTGCAGAAAAAACAATTCACAAATTACAGGGAAGAAAAGAGATAATGAATTTATAGATTAAGAGAACTAAGAGACAGCTCACATTGCAATATGTGTGTGTGCTTTATTTGAAACCTAATTCAAACTGCATATTGTAGGTGTGTGTGAAAATGTATGTGCACAAATATACACATAATACGTATGATACATAAACCAAACCATATGGAGTGGAATGAAAATTCCAATACCAACTAAAGAATTGTTGCCACAATTTACAGAGCAATAACCCTGTGATTTTTTTTTTTTTAAAAAAGTCCTTTTCACAGATGTCCTAATTATGGGCAATCTACTATGTCTCAAATTTGCTTCAAAATGATATGAGTGAAACAAGCTTTGCCATGAGTGATTACTAGTACACAAAGGTTATACTCTCCATTAATCTTTGAATATTTGCCATTTTTCACAGTAAAAGAAAAATGTATACAGTTTTTCCTATTTTTACATGAAAAGGTCACACCAACATCAACATTACATACAATCCCTTCTGTGATTACTAAGTGCCACAGATATATGGCTATATACTACATACACGTCAACAGCTAAGGATACTATAATCCTTAACTCAACATGTGTAATGATACCTAATTTTAAAAAGAATAAATGTTTCTAGCTGCTTTACACACATCTCAAGGCAAAGCTACTGAGAAAAGACACATACCTGCATGACTGTTGAAATGTGCAAAGTTGGCAAAATTGGCTGTGGCTGTTGAGTGAGGAGCTGGAGCAGCAAAGATGTCTGAGCCAAGATCACTCAAAAGGTCAAACTGCTTCTTTTCCTGCTGCTGCCCTTGGGAGCGACCTACAACTGGGGACTACAAACCACATAACTATGAAGGTTTTCCCATTAGACATACTGAACTTTTATTCAGCAGTATCTCCAATCGCAAGCTTTAAACACATCTATACATGGTGCGCTGATTTAACTCATTTCTTCAGACTTTTGTGGGGGGAAAAATTACTCCATATGCCTAGAATACACTTTGTACAAGTAAGGGTAGAATTTAATCCACAATATTGGCACCAGTACATGGGTCAGTGACACAGCAGCTGTTTGTCAAGTACAAGGTCCCTCATTCAATTCCCAGTACCAAAATGTAGAAACAAAAATCCACAATAGTATCCTTTGGACCCATTCTTATACAAGACAGAAGTCATAGGGACATACAAAAACAGATCCATCATAGCTCCATCAACTATAACCAAGTAGAAAAATCTAGTTACAAACTTATAAAAGACTTCATATTTTTTGAATAAAATGTAATGTAAAGCCACTAGTTTTCTGTAATAAATACACATCAGAAGAAATGTAGGAAAATCTTACTACTTCCTGTTAAAGTACATCAGAGGCTATACTGCCCTGAAAGTCACCACAGATTCATATTTCACTAGCTGTAGTTTATGATAGACTCATCGTTAGTAATGTTCCTGTACACACTTACAATGCTGCAGAGAAATCAAAACAATCATAAAAAGAACAAAATACCATATACATATTCCTACCACTTACCCAATAACCTCTTAATGTATTATAAACCATTAGGACATACGGACACTGTTGTTCAAGGTTATGTCTCTGTCTTAATAAAGAACAACCAAAATCTTGGCCCTCAATCTTACTCAAGCACTCCCTGTAAGGACCTCAAGCTACCCACCTGACTAGGTGTACCCTTATTCAAGTGCAGTGCTGGTGCAGAATCTCCTAAAAGAGATTTCAGGGGCTTGACCTCAGGTGTGCTGCTTGTGCTACTGGCAGAAGACCCTGAAATAGATGCATGCACTGATGCCACGACCTTGGCTTGTTCTGGCGGTACATACCTAAAACATGTAAAAATCAGAACAGAAAATTAGCTAAATTCTAATTTTGTACATAACTGGTGTATTAATCTTACTTAAAAACTCAGAATTCACAGCTTAAGACATTTAACTAAAATATTCAAAGACAAGTCTTATTAAGACTAAATACAAAACTTTTTCCAATTATTTACTTATGGTTAAGATGATAAATGCAATATAATGTGGTTTTCTTTTTCAAACTGAAGACTATCATATAGTTAATACTGTATTGTAAGTTAAAAATGAAATTATCCTAAGATTATAACATATGGAGAAAGATGAGAAACATTTACTCTGATATTATGATTAATATCCTAAAATATAGAAGCCTATTACAAATCTAACAATGAGCAACTTCATTTTAAAATGGACAACACCAATTCACAAAAGGAAACATAGACATGACCACTTAATAAAGTAATAAAACAGTAGTTAAGGTATTACCATCCTTAATCTTTCTGTGAAATTTGCAAATTTTCTTTTGCTATCTACTGAAATGTATGCTATTCCCCAGATGACAGTACTTCCACAAACTTTTCCTTAGGAATCACTTGGACAAGTATAACACAAATAATAGTTATATATACATGTATATTACCACAGCAATCTTTATAATTTAAAAACCTGGGGAGCATATCAAACACATACTTGGAGAAAGATATTTAAAATGATTATGCAAAAATCTATATATACTGAAGCCAGGTATAGGAATACACAATGAAGGGCAGGAAGTTGTCATAAGTTTGAGGCCCAACTGGACTACCTTCCAAGATCCTGCCTGAAGCAAACAAAACTAGTACACTACTCATAGCTACCCTGCTTTGACATGAAAAGATGCCCTATGACTTCACAGGTCTTTTCAGGTTCTACCCCAGCCACATATATACAGGAGTCATGGAAGGGGTAAAGGAACAAAAGAGAGAAAGTTAAGAATACAATACCCAAATGTCAGCAATGCTGCTAGCTAAGTATGAAATTTTTTGAGTTTTGTAATTCTGAGTTTATCCCTCCCCTCTGCCCATACTCCCTTCCCTATCAAACAGGTGGGAAAGTAGGCAAACAGTGGTTAGGAGTAACTGTTCCAGAGATGAATCACAGTTCTACCACTCAATGGCTGCAACACTTGAACAAATTACTACTGCTCTATGCTATATCTCTATGCCTTTTTTTATATCTATAAAATAAGACACAGATGCTATGGACTTCTTAACACATTTATAGTTCTTAACATAGAGTGTTGGGTATTACCAAACCACATTAATAACCACAAGCAACACAACATTTTCCCCCAAGAAATGGAAGAAATGACAAGAGCTATGAGAATGAATAGAAGATGCTAGTTTTCTCATAATCTGGCATGCCACTGATGGTATAAATTTCTGAGTAATAGGGGCTAGGGAGATGGCTCAGTGGAGTAAGTGCTTCCCTGGCAAGCACAAGGGCCTAAGTTCAATCCCCGGTTCCACCAAAAATAAATAGATAGAGAGAGAGATAGATAGATAGATAGATAGATAGATAGATAGATAGATAGATAGATAGATAGATAGATAGATAGATAGATTTGTGAGTACTGCTAAGTTTGATCCAAGATAAAGTTTGATAGCATTTTATGACTCCATTTAAATGGAATAACCATGTCTACAAAGTGATTCAGACAGACAGCCAAAAGAATTTCAAACTATTATAGGAAACTCACAGCCACATGGCTATAAATGTAGTTTCCTACAATACATACTACTGCTCCCTCCTCTTTTCTATATAGTCTTTATATAATAGTTCAGGCTGGCCTCAAACTCAAGGCAATCCTCCTGCCTCAACCTCCTAAGTGCTGAGATTATAGGTATGTGCCATCTTTGGGATAGCATTCATATCATGTGTTTAAAAAAAATGTCATTGCTAATTACATGTTACCATGCAAAAGCAGAAGTTTATAATATATAGATACACTCCTTGAAGTATGTTCTTGTTACTACTATTATGTTTCCTAAGAAAGAAAGAAAAAAGAAATTTGTGGTTTTCAGTTATTTGGATTATAGCTTACATAAGTAATTTATTATTGTTATAGTTTGTGTCTAGTCCCTCCAAAGCCTCACTGAGTCATTGGGGTGGACTTCTAGAGTTTTGTTATTCATGATCCAATGCTGGGATTATGGGTATGAATACTGCTGAGTTGATGGGTGTGTATGCTACACCCAGTCTGGGGTGGACAGCCTAATATAACATAAGGAAGGGAGAGAGGCTTGCTCTCAGCTTCTGCTGCCCCACCCCTCTGCCTTGGGGCCAGCTGATGAGGGACTGAAACTTCCACCAACTGTGAGCTAAACTTTTCCTGGGGCTGGGGAGACAGCTCTTAAGCCCCTGTCTGGCAATCCCCAGTACCAGGCATGGTGGTGCACACCTGTAACCCCAGCAGCGCTGTGGAGGATGAGACAGGAGGTTCACTACAAATGTGAACTGCTTAGCAAAAACCTGTACCAAGCAAATAAATGGTTCAAAAATAATAATAAATAAACCTTTCCTTCCTTTAATTTTAGGTGTCAGGTATTTTGTCCTACAAACAAAATTAACTGAGACAACTTTTTATAAATATGGGAGAGGAGATTTATAGTTTAATCATATTATCATTAACATATTCTCACTTTCCCTTACTATTTATATTCACTTTTCTCATCTTAGCTACAGTTAACCCATCTAAGACCCTACCTAATTGCTAGCCAGACTGATTTTCTAAGCAAAGTAGCCCAGTTGAGACAACCAAAAACTAAGTTAGAGCTATGGAAAGTGAATGATCTTACCTGTAAGACGAAGAAGGGTTTAATGAATTAAGAACTACAAGGATAAAATACTTTTCAAGGTAAAAGCTCGTTCCTGCCATTGTATTTTTTATTATCACTCACATTCTAGTCATTTCTGCTTTCTTGAACTAAGACTGTACTGGTACATTTCTACCTATATTTATACCCAATGTATCTAATTCAAGTGAATGGAGTCCAGGTGAAGAATAAAAATCCCAGCAGCGCCCAGAGGACAGAGCTAATGTGCTTGTTAAGTTAGAGCACAGGCCCCTGCCTCACAAGTGGTCCCTCAGGACCAAAACCTCTCTGAGTAAGTACACCATGTCCTGGGTTAACAGGTTCTTTGGGGAAGTGAGTAAGACTTTATTTCCCTGTTCCATTGCTTTTATTCTTGACTCTCTTCCCAATATTAAACTCCTAAGAAAGAAACATACCAGTGACAGCATTAAACAAACAAAAGAAATTCATAGTTAATTAATTTAATCAACTGTACTTAAATTATGCCAAGAGGTAAAAAAACTGACAAGCCCTGAGGAGTTAAGCACTACTTCTATGGCTATAATTTGTGCTCTGCAATAAGGGACATACTACCTTTACATAAATCTATACAGAAATCTTTTTTAATACATAAAATCTAGGGCAGGCCTGATAGCTCAAAAGACTAAAGCACCTGCTTAGGCAGAGCACAGTGGCTAGAGTTCGATCCCCAGCCTTCCACGCCAGCCCTACCTCAGGGTGCACTGAGAGGGCGACCGAGACTGGGCATGGTGGCGCACACCTATAATCCCAGCACTTGGGAGGCTGAAAACAGGAGAACCACTACGAGTTTGATCTATATAGTGAGGCCCTGAAGACCCTGTTTTAATATAGGAAAAAAAGGAAAATAAAACAAAATCTGGTGGATTTATATTTAATTTTTTATTCATTTTGAGAAAAAATATAAAATAGCAATTAAACAGTTTCAAAGCCGGTTAGTAAGTAGGATGGTTATAATACACTGCACATTGTTCTTCATAGTACTTATTCAGAAGACAAGATGCAGACATGAAATCTTGTCTAAACAACATTAGTACAAACCTTTCTTCTTAATGAACTAAGGTGTACACTTTTTTTTTCACAAAACATTCTTTATTTACATTTTTGTGAAGTTAGTAACATGTGACATTAGGTTGCCTAGTGACTAATAGCTGACCTTAGCCAGACAGGATGTTAATATCAGAAGTGAAGTAGCTTGTTTGCTTTAGGTACTGTGCTTAGTTCCACCTACACATATTTGATCCTTTCTGGTGGACTTAGGGGAGTATAAATACTCCTCCTTAACTAGGAGTAAAGTGACACCTGGGTGGGACATAAGAAGACAAATGTATTTTTGCAAAGATAATAAAAGATGCAATCATATGGACTGAGCTTTGGCACAATGCCTAGTATACAGAAGATACTACTCAGATACTTGAAGCTAAAGGGATAGACTAACAAAGGAGGCATTCATTACAGGACTAAAAATGTCTAGAGAGGCTAACGGAAAGAATCAGAAATATCTTCAATTTCCAAAAGGGTAGGAGTCCTGGTAAATAAACAGCCCATCCTAGGTACAGATTCACAGATGAGTTAAGACACTGGAAATTAAGGTTTTTGGAAAACAAATCCAAAAAAAAGCCAAAGGATAATGTGACTCTACAGACTTACCTACATCTTTCCAGCCTGCCTGTCTTCCTCACCTTCACTGTGACAGAGTGGTTTGAGGGGGCTTTACTCCAAATAGAAACTATCCACACTCACCATCTTTTCTTTTCATATTTTTCTTGTAGAAACTCTTTCACTTTTTGTGGGTCCCTGAAGTCTGGAATTGCTGAAGATCTATCATCAAATAATCCTAGCCAAATCTGTTTACAAACCTTTGGAAAGAATCAAAAGAAAAAACCAAGAAAGTGTTAAATTCAACATCTTCACTTAAGATTTTAAGGGGAAATTATTCTTTCAGAAACCAAGCCTACTTAATAATTTTAATACTATTTTCAATGATAATATTATAAACAGAAATTAATGAACTCAGTTGATTTTAATATATACTGCAGTAAACAGGAAAATTTTAGCTAAACAATCTTGTACAAGAGCACTTAAAAGACAGGTAATGAATAAAGAATTGAGAGAATCTGGAGACTTTTTGGTCTTGAGATGATCATTACCTGTAATCATAAACACAGTTATATAATCTGTATGACCTTCTGGTCTCTTGCCCATAAGAGAGAAACTTCATCAGCAAAATTCTATGGATCCTTTAACACTCCCAAAGAACAAATTCTAAAAACAAAAGTAACTCACCATTCAAGAATAACCGTAATAAAAGGTCATAAAGACACAAAGATCATAAAAAAGAACTATGAAGTAAAACGTAAGTGGACTTCATCAAAATTAACTGCTTTTCAAAATAATGTGTAAAGGCAAGCCACCAAGTGATAAAGTATATGCAAAATGTATAAGAACTTTAAAAAAAAAAAAAAACTTGAAACAGATTGAAAGAAAAAGTAAACAAACCTCCTACAACTCCATTATAAACACAAGACAATCCAATAAAGGGACAAAAGATTTCAACAATTATTTCCAAGAAGATTGGGGGACCGGGGAGATAGCTCAGCAGAATAAGTGCTTGCATGGCAAGCACAAGGGCCTGAACTCAATCCCAGGTTCCACAAAAAAAAAAAGAAGAAGAACATTGAAGATTTACACATAGTTAATAAAGCCTAATATAATGTCATATAGAAAATAACTCAAATGGCACCATTAGATAATACACCTATCGACTAAACCATAAGGAAAGTTTTAAAAAGTACAGCTAAGAATGAGAGAAGCTAGAAAGGCAGGTAGGAGAGAATAAAGAGAGGGAGAGAAAGATAAAGAAAGCACAGACTGTATGAATACAACTCCCATGAAGTGGTTTGCAAAATGACTCTCCAATTAACTGCATTGGCACCATGAGGGCCAATCTTGCTGGAAATACAAATTATCCAGAGCCACCCAAGGCCTAAGAAATTAATTCTGAACAGTACTTCAGTAGTATCTAGGCCAGTGGATAGAAACTTCCTTCCTTCCTTCCTTCATTTCTATCTTTCCTAATCTCTGTATAGATGGATAAATTCAAAACAAAAATTTTAACAGACATTCCTCAAATTTAGTAAAGATTCCTTTTAGAGGACCTATTTCATGACCCATAGAGAAAGTCATCTTTATGGTATCCTGTCTCTACTCTCACATTTTGGTTCCTAAAATATTTGATTTCTGTTTATATTATTCTCTTTCAAGCTTGCAGATTTGCAGATGAGAGATTTAAGTCTCTTTTCTGTGTTTTGTGTAAAATAAACATGATCAGCAGAAGAAGTTTTTCAAAGAATTTTTTAATGTATTTAGGACAGGGTTTACAGGGTCTCACTACACAGAGCAGACTCATAGTGATTCTGTTTTAAGCCTCTCAAGTGCTGAAATTACAGGCACATGCCACCCTGCCCGTCTCAACTGCCATCTCAGTGTGCCCCGTGGACAGGGCTGGCATGACACACAGCGGATCAAACCCCAGCCACTGCACTCTAGCTAAGCAAGTAAAAGTTTTGAGAGAAGGTGCATAGACTAAAGAATGCATAGATAGCATTAAGCACTGTGATCATGAATATTTACCATGAAACAGCCTCATCTGGCTATTTGGGCACAAAATAGGTAGAATGATGTTTGTGGGGTTTGTTTTTGCAGTGCTAGGGATTGAACTTGGGACCTTGTGCTTGCCAGGCAGATGCTTATGCTGCTGAGCTATATCCCTAGCCCAAAATGATGGTTTCAAAATAGCAGAATGTTGGGAGCCTCCAAAACTAGGAAATTGATCAAATGTGTGTAGGTAGGGACAAGGCCTCAGTGCCTAAAGCAAACAAGCTACCTCAGTCCTGAGATAAACTTCCTATCTGGCTAAGGTCAGTTATTAGTCGCTAGACAACCTTGTGCCACGTGTTACTAGCCATGCAGAGGTATAAATAAAAATTGGTTTTGTTTTGGGGTTGTGTTCATCTTGCCTACCAGATAGACCAGTGACTACCTAGCCCAGCTTTTGTCTTCTTGTCTTTTTCTCATTTCTGCCACCATTTTTCATGAGGTAGAACCAACCCAAGTGAGGCCAATGGATCCTTATATCTGGCACCTGAACAGGATGCCCAGCATGAGATTCCTACAACAGAATACTCCAGAGCTTAAAGGGGGTGACTACAGATCATGAAATCTAGACTAGACTAAGAAAAATGAAGACAATGAGGTTTAGCAAAACAGAGGACTTGATTATCCAAGTTACTGGAAATAGGTTTTGAAGTAAATGAATTAGGAAGAGAAGATTAGTGGGAGTCAGAGAACAAGATACCTGAAATCTGAAAGGTGATGTAGTTATCAGCAAAAGGTCTAAAGTGAAGCAAAGAATCATTAAGTGATAAGTTAAAGACTCAGAAGGCTATGTGAACAATCCATATGGATTTTAGTTAGGATTGTCAAGAAATGACTAGTGCAGAAAAAGATTAATAAAGTGCTAAGATTTAAAATGAGAAGGAAAACTGGTTTGACTCCAGTAAGACAGAGCAGATGACAGAATCTACTGACATGAGGAATACGAGGGTGAGACTAACAGCAACACAGGGAGCAGTAACGACCCAAGTGCCACCACTTGCACAGGCAGAACACTTAGCAGGGTTAGTTCTGATGGCTTTTTCTAGAAGAAAGGATTATCAGTTCTAATTACAGCACACCATGGTGGGTGGTTGCCAGTGTGGACTAGGGAATCACACTACAAAGTCTGTTCACTATCTGACATGTTGAAATGTGAAATGCAAACAGAACTTACTTCACAGGGTCATTAGCATGTTAGGTAGATGCATACATGTTTTGTCCTGGCACAGGAGTATACATAAAGTTTTCAACAGTATTAGCTAATGACTTTGCAGCAAGGTCTCTTAAAGGTCTGTAGTGATGGGTTATGATCCACTGAGATAAGGAAGGATTTAGAAGGGTAGGTCTTGCTAAGAACAAAGGAAACCAGGTCTCCCCCCTGCTGCAGACAAAACCCAAGTGGTCTTCAAAGAATCACCTCCTTTCTATTCTGTACTTTGTACTTCTCACTACAAAGTGGCTCACATTAGAATCTTATGTTCTCATTTAATACTTTTGAATTCTCTGTAATGTTAAAATTAATATATTTATAACACTGTATTCAAAACCCTTTTGAAATCATCAGAGTAATGGTTTTTCCCTTATTCTAGTGCTAAGCCATTTTAGAAGTAAAACCACAACAGTCAGTGACAGAATTTAAATATTTTTGGGCCAGGGAGATAGCTCAGTAGAATAAGCGCTTGCCTGGCGAGCACAAGGTCCTGAATTCAATCCCCAGCACTACAAAAAAAAAAAAAAGAATTTAAATATTTTTAAAGTACTTTATATGTGTTCAGGGTTACTTTAGGAAACAACACACTCAAATTTCAGTAATTTGAAGAGTTTAATCAAAATTGTTACAAAAAATAGGTACGCTAAAAGACAAACATCTAAAATGAGACTGTATTCTTTGAAAATTATTAGCAGCAATATTCACCACCATCCACTGACAGTAAGAGGGTGAGGTAGAGCGTTGAGGGGTGGCATCACTATGAAATTAAAGAGGGCTGCCTGAAAGGAGCTACAACATTAAAGAAAGGATGCATCCAATTTGCAGAAATATCACAGGGAAGAAGTCAAGAAAATAAATTTTTAAAAAGAATAAATTCTCCCTTTCCATCCTTTATCTACTCACAATGTTCCCCAGCAGCTAAACCCAACCAGAAGTTAAGAGTCATCTTATGTATGACAGGCTAGCTTGCTACAGTCTGAAAAAGGTAAAAACAGAAGGGTAGAAATAAAAACTAGCAAGTGCTCATGCAAGTCACGATAATATATATATATATATATATATATATATATATATATATATATATACACACACACACACATACACATACGCACAGGGAAAGCAATTTAACAAACTCAATTATGAACACCAAAAAGAAGAAACATTCACAGCAAATCCCAATTACCTTTATATAAAAGATAATGTCTTATCAAGCTTGAGAAAGGAAGCAATGTACATTCATAAATTAAGGACAGAAAAGAGTGGAAACTTGAACCAAATACACATCTTTATTCAGAAGGCCTTATTTTCATAAAAAGATCAGAAAAAGTAAATAATGCTATATGGCTCAGATACAACTTCTACACATAAAGATATAAGAATAAGGGCAAGAAAAAAATGCTCTGGAGTAAGAGACTTCATTAAGCCAATTTATTTATATTCAATTAAATTTCAGGCTTACTTTTTTGTCCTTTCTCTACTTAGGAGAGCTGTAAGAGTTCTACCTCCTTTTGTAAATAAGATATATACTGTCCATAAAGTACAGGAACAAATACCAGGAAAGGACTGGCAAGATAGCTCAGTGGTCTAAAGTGCCTGCTTAGGCAAGCTTATTAAGCAGGTGTAGGGAAGCACACTTTGATCCCTGACACTACACTGCCATGCCAGCCCTGCCCTCAGGGTGAGCTGAGCTGGTCCAAAAAAAAAGAGGGTTCAAAAAACAGGAGAGTTAAGAACTGAAAATCTCATAAATAGCTAAATATCCAGTTTTTGCAAACAGAAAGAAAACCTGAACAGAAGTATCAACAAACAAGAAATATTAGAAGGCCTCTAGGTAGTTGCCATGAACCTATTAAAAATGCTATTACCAACTTTTTCTTTTTTTTTTTTGTCTTTTTGAGACAGGGTCTCACTATGCAGTTCAGGCTGGCCTTAAGCTCACTTTGTAGCTCAGGCTGGTCTTGAACTCACAACAATCGTCCTGCCTCAGCCTCCAGAGTGCTGGGATTACAGGCCTGCACCACCATGCCCGGCTAACTTTTTCTTTTGGAGGGGGTAATAATGCTGAGGTCAGAACCCTGGGCCCCAACCAAGCCCCCTCCCAAGCCCTCTACCTCTATCACAAAAAGAAACAAGGGAGAAAAAGTTCACAATCACAAGTATTTCATATATGTACCATGACTGAAGATAAATTCTAAAATGTAAGTGCATTATTAACATCTCCTATATCCCACCTGCTTATACTAGTACAGTTATGCTATTTCTAGACCACTAATAGGTATTTCTCAGCGACAGAAGTATTTTAAAAAACATATAAATTGAAAGATGTTGGCATAAAAATGAAAACTTTATATGATGCATGCAAAAGAAACTGACAATTCTGCTTTTATATACATCTTTGTAAAAACTCAATGATTTATTCCATCTTCACATTTGATTTTATAAAAGGTGGTAGAGCAAGTACTAAGACAACTGAGTAATCAAAAACAGGAACATTCAAGCTATATATGCACAGCACTGAAACACAAAATACTTTCAAACTAGTGACATACAGATACATGCATCAAACTTATGAGTGATCAAACTCAGTTTATTTTACCTTAGGGTTTTTATTATTCTTATTTGTGTCTGTCTGTTTAGTGGTACTGGGCTGCTCTAATAGTGAGCTACATCTCCAGCCCTTTCTATTTATTTTAAGCGAGTCTCACTGAGTTGCCCAGGCTTTGTTTCAACTTTGCAAACCTCCCACCTCATTCTCCCATGTAGCAGGGACTGCAGGCTTGTGTCACTGCAGCAAACTGCTTTCTAGTTTAGTTTATTTAAGCACAACCTACTTGAAGAATGTCAAGACTTTCTTACTAAGAATCTGTTTTTTCACCATGGCTGGTATCTTAGTTACTTATTTCTGCTCACAGTTTGTGGAGGTTTCAGTCTATACTCGACTGGCTCCAAGGCAGAGGGGCACACAGCAGAGGGCGGTAGTTCAAACAGCAAGAACAACAAGAGCTGAAAGCAAGAGAGAACATGTCCCTTTCCTTCCCTTATACTGCATATGCAGGCTGCCCACCCTACGGTGAGTTATACTTATAACCCAAGCACTGACTCTAAGTCAGTCATAAACTCCAGAAGCCAGGCACATGACTGCATAAGGCTTTGAGGGGACATCTAGTCACAACCATAATAGCCAGGTAGGCCCACAAGAATGCAACCCCTGACTAACTCTCCAAAGGCAATTTGTATCCTCTGAGCATCCAGCCACATTGCTCTCCATTCAAATGGGTAACACTTCCCATAACAAATCCCAAATACAACATACTTGTTATTTTCATTCCCTTGGCCTCACAATTTTTAAAAGAAAATTTTATGAGGCATGAACCCTTACTCAAATTCATCACCATTTGTGTGCTTAGTACTTGAAGCACAATAAAAATATTTGAAACATGAGTGAAAGCAACTTCTTCCTTGAGATGTATGTGCCATAACATTATCTTTTTTTCTTTTGTTCCATCTAAAACATACACACTGACCTAGAACATTCAACTTCCCAACTTATTCAGGCAGAAATTCTCCCAGCTCATATAAGACAAAGGTCAGCAAATTATAACTGCTGAGCTAACTCTGGACTAATGCTGGTGTTTCTATATAAGACTGTTTATGTATTTATTGTGTGATTACTTTATGTCACAAGATCTGTATTGTAACAAAGATAAATACTGAAACAAAGGCATTACCTGATGCTTTCCAAAAAAAAGTATGCTAATCCCTGATATAGCTATAATCATAGATTTACTATTATCCCAGCACATAAATAATAACAAGTAACCTGCTTTAGAGGTCAGTATAATAATGTGCACAGTGAATAACAGAGGGCCACCAAATGAAGGAAACCTTCTATAGGAGAAACCAGGTGTTTGCCATTTATTAAAGAATTATCACTTGAAAGACATGTCTCACCAAATTAACAACTTTAGAATTCAGGACTGCTAGACCTCTACCATTCAGGACCACTGCAGGTTAAGTAAAGTCCAAGTTTAAAACATAAAGTTTGCTACAACCACAGCAACTCAAAACTGGGAGGTAAGAGAACAGGCACCACAAACCTTGCACATCAACTGTACCCAAATCTTTGGCTCACACTTGAGCTATGATTATACTCAAGTAAGGACTAAAGAAAAAAAAGAGAGAGGGGGGAAAAAAGGACTAAAGAATACAGCAAAGAGTTCAGCTGGAACCTACCTCAGGGGGAAGAGAGTTTGCCAAACAAAATAAATACCTTTTTTGACAAACAGAATAAAAATTATATTTTTCTCATGATTTTTATTTTGTTCTATATTTTTTGTTTTATTTATGTATGTAATTTATTTTTTTAAATTTTATTTTATTTTATTGAAGAACACATAGCAATGAGATAGTTTCAAATCAAATTAGCAGGACAGATTCAATACTTAATACTTGTTCTATATTTTTAAGATTGGGTAATTAAAGCATGAACTACAAAGATAGAAACTGATAATTATAGTTCATCACTATCAAACTTCTGCTTGCCAAAAACTTCTATAAGAAAATAAATAAGTAAGCCACAAGGTGGGAAATAAAATACTTACTAAGGAAGTATCTGACAAAGAAGTATGACCAAAATTCTGATATATTTATAGAATAGCACTCAGTAACAAAAAGGAACACTCAATTCAAGGCCATCCTGGGCCACCATGAGTTACACAGAAAGTCAAGGCCAGCCTATTGGAAAGATGCTATCTCAAAAGAAGAATTAAAGTAATAAAAAGCTACACCCATCCACATGCTTAACTCTCAAGTGTACAAAAAAAATGTATTCTTCAGCATGTCATTTTATTTTTATGAATGTGAAGAACAGTAGCTCTAAAAAGAGGAGAGACAATAGGAAAAATTATCAGGAAATGTACTGGAATGATTCCTGTGTGCTAAATCATTATAGGTGCTTTATGCTGTCAAAATGCAAGTAACTATCTTTCACCCAGGGGCTAAGGAAGCAGCTCAGGAGTAGTGTTTGCCTTGCACCACAAAACTCTGGATTCCATTTCAAGGACCACAGAAAACAAATCCACAAGTTCACTTACCATTCTTGCCTTTCACAGTATGTAAATTACATCTCAAAAATTTGAACAAATATTGAACTGACTAATGATACACTTTAAGTTTTCAGAAGTGATATTTAACTAGTGTCTAAAACTTCCTTTGAAATACAAAATAGGCTGATGAATGAATAATGTAGATAGCTGCTAAAGCAAATACAGCATGTGAATCATACTTAAATTTTCAACTTTGTATACATAGGGTTTTCCATAATAAAATGGGGGAAGGCAGGTACAGAGAGGCATGTTTAGCCATGTCCCTTGCCCTGGGCCAGGGTCTTGTCATGACCATACACAAGGGCAGGTTCTAGACAAAGCAAGCAGTCTAATCACGTTCCCCACTGCACCATCTCACTCACGCTACAAGACCAGTAAGACCCACACTGCTGTCAGATGACACAAAGCAGGGTAAGTTCTCTTATCAGAAATGACTGTTCAGGGGCTAGCAAGATACCTCAGTTGGTCTAAAGCACCTGCTTAGGCAAGCATATAAGGATTGTGGTTCAATCCCCACACATACTGCACCAGCCGTACCTAGAGGGTGGGCTGAGTCAACCACAAAAAAAAAAAAAAAAAGACTAGTCATAGCCAGTGAACCCTTGAAAACAGGACAGGTCCACATAAGATCATCCTTGAGGAAATGAACAGTTCATGGTCCAACACAAGAATGACAAAAAATATTCACACTTCTAACAAGTTTTTTTTTTTTTTTTTTTTTGGAGCCAGGGATTGAACTCAGGCCTTTGTGCTTGCCAGGGAAGTGCTTATTCCACTGAGCTATTTCCCCAGCCCCTCTAACAAGTTTTTGTGGGCATGGCCCTTGGCTACTCTGACCCAAAACTGATCTTCCCAGACAGGATGGCTTCAATTCAACAAAGAAATCTTCAGTGTCATCAATTCCTCCAACGTTAACCTACAGACTATTTCAGGTTTCTTCTCACCAAGTCATAAACTAGCCAAAACCAGATGGACATCTCTAGACACCAGGATAGCTGCTATACTGGAAATCAAAAAAGTTTATTGGTCTCAAATAAGAACCCAGCATCAGTTTTCAGGAGCTTGATAGTAGCTGATACCACAGCAACAGAAAAGACACTCACAAAGGACAAGTCAGATGTACACCACGCAGCACTACGCTACTTGAGTTTGCCCAAAAAGGCACTGAAGTAATCTGAGCTGGATGCACACAGATAAAAAGTATAAAATGTTGCCGGGCGTGGTGGCGCATGCCTGTAATCCCAGCACTCGGGAGGCTGAGGCAGGAGGATTGTTGTGAGTTCGAGACCAGCTTGAGCTACAAAGTGAGCTTAAGGCCAGCCTGAACTGCATGGTGAGACCCTGCCTCAAAAAGACAAAAAAAAAAAAAAAAAAAAAAAAAAA
>PVKA01009677.1:0-67378 GCA_004027165.1 Ctenomys sociabilis | reverse complement strand
TTTTTTCCATTTATTTTTATTTTATTAAAATACAAATGTCAATCAGACAGTTTCAGGACACCTTAACCATACAGAGTCGATGAATTAATACATTGCAAACTGTTTTCATACCGTTTTGGTACTGTACAAGGTGCATACATGAAATTATATTTACAGGTTTTTTTATAGCTGAATTATATCAAAGATTCAATAATTATTTACCTAGTGACTCAAGGCCTAGTACGAGGGGCGGACAGAATGAGCAAGTGGACAAGCAAGCGGGGACCCCGCACCTTTTACAAGAGCCAGGGCGCCAAGGGCACAGGTGTCCATGCCCGGGGCTGGAAGTTCGTGCAGATAAAGGAACAGATTCCAGAATTTATCGTCCCAAACCTGACCGGCTTCAAGCTCAAGCCCTACGTGAATTACCGCGCTCCGGAGGGCACAGACACGCCACTGACAGCGAAAGCCCTCTTCATGGAAACAGTTGCACCCACAATTGAAAAGGACTTCAACGAAGGTACTTTCGATCCTGACAACCTGGAAAAGTACGGCTTTGAGCCTACTCAGGAAGGCAAGCTCTTCCAGCTGTATCCCAAGAACTTCCCACGTTAGAATCCAGTGATGACTATAGGTTTGCCTATGAACCAGAGACTGCACTGACCCAGTCTCAGATTTGTCCCACGGGGAGTATTCCTTTGTGGACTTTCTATTAAAGGCCTTTTCTACCGACCTCTTGCCAACCTACAGGGTTATTGTGGCAAGAGGGACCGCTATTGTGGATTCATCCAAAGATTTCACCAGCCAAATCAATTGAGTACTATCCTGCCACTGTGGCTGCCTTAGCCCTGTGTGGGATACAACAAGCCATCCAGTTTTGCGGGATTGCTCCTGTCTCTGTCATTGTGCCTTACACTGCCAATCAAGTCTCTACCTTATGTGCAACAGTCGATGATTGGGCTGTATTGCGTTGCAGCTTTGCTGGTGCTTTAGATAATCACTATCCTCAGCATCCCTTAATGACTTTCTTTAAGGAACACTCAGTAGTTTTTCCAAAAGTTACAGCATCTCGACCCATTTCAGGAGCTGTGAATGTGTTTACGGACGGCTCCAAGACAGGGTGTGGAGCATACATGGTGGGGCTCAGCAGCCAGTACAGCACCAATTCCATCCTGGCACGCCACAGATGGCTGAGTTACAAATAGTAATTGAAGTCTTTAAGACGTGCTCTTTCCCATTTAACTTAGTTTCAGATTCTGCCTATGTTGTTAATGCGCTTAAGATTCTAGAGGTCGCTGGACCCATAAAGAATTCCAGCCCTGTCTGTGCGCTGTTCCGACAGTTACAACAGTTAATTCGATACAGGACTTCCTGTTTCTTCCCACAGCACATCAGAGCTCATACAGGCTTGCCTGGACCGCTAAGTGAGGGCAATGCCATAGTAGATGTATGGACTCGACAGGAGTGGGCATTTCTAGGCTCCTCTTTAGATCGCGCAAGAGAGTTCCATGAGTCATTTCATGTAAATTCTAAAGCATTACAACAACAATTTTCCCTCTCTTGTGCTGACATTTGGCAGATTGTGCTTAATTGTCCCCAATGTGTTACCCATCAGGCCCCCCCGAGTTTGGGGGTAAATCCTCAGGGCCTCCTTCCCTTAAAAGCATGGCAAATGGATGTGACACACATTTCAGAATTTGGGACTCTTACATATGTACATGTGTCGGTAGATACCTGTTCAGGGATTCTACATGCCACAGCCATGGCTGGGGAGAAGGCGCACAATGTCATTGCCCATTGCTTAGAAGCCTGGGTGGCTTGGGGAAAACCATTGCAACTCAAGACTGACAATGGGCCAACTTATACGGGCCAACAAGTTACCTCCTTCTGTCGTCAGATGGAGGTACAACTCACTCATGGCTTGCCATACAACCCCCAAGGGCAGGGCATCGTAGAGCGCGCCCACCGCACCTTGAAAGAATGCCTACAAAAACAAAAGGGGGGAATTGGCCATGGCCGTCCCCCAAAGGAGAGACTTTCTTTAGCTCTATTCACCATTAACTTTTTAAATTTGGTGCTGAAAATCTGTCTAAGCAACTGTCCAGTTTTCTTTTAGGTAATTGGACTGGGGAATTTGATGGCCTCATGGAACAGCCGAGAGTGGCCATCGTGACGGTGGACTCGACAAGGATGGACGCTGGATTAGCAGAGGGCCTGGTTACATGGTTCTCCATCGCCATGAATCACCTGAAAGAGTGGGCGGGAATGGGAGCTCTGGCTGGCCTGATGGTGCTGATATCCTTGGTATGCCTGTGGTGCATCTGCCGTGTTAGGTTCCTTCAGCGTCGCAGTACAGCCATGATAATTCAAGCCTTTGCAGCCATTGAGACTGGACAGTCCCCTGGTGTTTGGCTGGCCACCTTACAATAGTTTACCAGCACAGGGTGCGAGGCAAAGCACTGCACTTAGAGACCAGAGCGGCCAAGCTGGAATCTAAGGAGAACATACCTGATTGCATGTGGGTTCGATGCCTTCCACCCCACCCCTGTGTAAAAGGGCGTCGGACAGCGCTGACACTCCCTGGGTGCAACACACCTGGGCAAGAGCCGGCCTCTGTCCTTGCACAACAGGGATCAGGCCTCCGTTCTCACCTGTTGCTATAAACAAAAAGGGGGAACTGTAGAGAGCTGCGAATAGCCAGGCCTGAAAGATGGTGCTGGCTTCCGCCTTCCACCCCCCGCTGGGTGAGTGCTCTCCGTGATAAACAATTCCATATATGGCTAAGGCTAAAGCTATGGCTCACTTCCGCCTACCTGGACCTATTGGTGACGCCCACGTGGCCTTCCGGGATTGGACGCCCAGAAGGTATTTAGCTAAGAGCGGGCTTCCCCTCGAGGTAGAAGAAGATTGTTCAAGGGTCCTGAATAAACCGCTGAAAGAAGAGTCTAGTGTCATGTCTTCCTTGCTGGCGAGGTTGCGCACGACAGGCTGGAGCTGTCCTGGAGGCCTCCCTGTCTCTCTGGGCTGTGAACGCAGGATCCATCATCATCGCCATGGGTGCCACCTCTGCTTCATAGTTCGCAGAGCCCGTTCCTGTCCATGCCCTCCACGTGTGTGGCACACTATGGAGGCTGGGGCTGGGCCACCCTCCTCCTCTGTCTGCACAAGCACCCTGAGGGCCCCTCCTGCCGCTTCCCTGGTGTGCACAAGGTCTGCGCCATGTGCCTGCCTTCTGAGTACTTCTTTTCTTTTTTTATGTATTTAGTGCAGGGTCAACAGGGTCTCACTACACAGATCAGACTCCTAGCGATCTTCCTGTTTTTCAATCTCCCAAGCTCTGAGGATTACAGGCATGTGCCACCACGCCCAATCTCATTCAGCGTCTCAGTGTGCCCTGCGTTAGGGCCAGAACAGCATGCCAGAGATCAAATCCCGGTCCCTGCACCTGCCTAGGTAGACGCCTTAGTCCGCTGAGCTATCTGGCCAACCCTCTCTGACTACTTCTATCTAAATCCTGGCCTCTGGACACCATAAGACCTCACACCCTGCAGCTCACCTGACAGCCCACCATCTGCTTCCTGGGGCTCAACAGCCCTGCAAGGTGCAGGCCCCATGGGTGGCTTGGAACCAGGAGCAAAGCCGACTTGCAAAAGAGTCAGGGCTGGCAGGAGGAGGGTAAAAAATGCCTCTGAAAAAGAGGAGCCATCAGGAAAGATGAAAGCATTTCGCTGCTTCAGCTGACGCGGCTTGAAGCTGTCTTTGGGCGGGAGATGGCACCTTACAGCAGAGGGTATAATTAATGAAAGGAAAGGTGCAGCGGTCCCAGGCGGCTGGCACAAGTGATAAAGTGGCACTGCACAGCCAGTCCCCTTTGGTGACAGAGATAAGGGACACCCATCGCAGGCACCAGGCTTGCTGTGTTCTGCACTGGGAAGGGGGCCAGGGTACCTTGGGAAGCCAAGCTGGACTGTACCGTCAGCGCCAGTCCACAGCGCCCCGCCTTCTTGGGACCTCCCAGACCTTGAAGTCCAAACCCCTGGTGCGACAGCTAAAAATAATCCCTTTCGCCATTGCTCCTTTCTTATAGAGAGAAATGCAGAAAATGAGAGCATGTGTTGAAGGGGAAAAAAATTGAAGGGAGTGTTAAAGGCAAGTTAAAAAAAAAAAAAAACCATTTTGAAAGCACCAAGAAACCCAGAGACTATTGAAAAAACATAAAGAAAATCCTCATTGAAAGTGAGAAAAATGTGTGCTGAGATCAAAACGCCGGGCTTCTGGAAAGAGCAAACCCGCATGGCTAACTAGCAGAAAGAACGAGGGCGCGGAGCGCGAGGCATCGCGCCCCCACGAGTAATTTATGTCACCTGTTTACATCTCCTGATTCACTATATATTACAAGAAAGGAAGGTGCAGCAGGTCGGATGTACACTTGAAGCCAAATGTCCAGGAAAAGCATCTGAGAAGCCCCTCGGGAGCGACTCCAAAGCCAGCACGTAATCAGAGCTCCTCTAAATAACTTCAAAGTCAGAAAAGGCGGGTGGAGAAGCGAGGCTAGAGAGGGGGTGCGGGGGGCAAAGGGGCGGCGGCGGACGGGCTCGCTGCGTCCAAACCCGTGCCGGGAGCGCGGCCCAGGCTCTCCGCACCCAAACTGTCTTTTGATGGCGGGCAGCAAGGTACAAGATCAAATATTCATGGCAACCATAACGCTTCAGAGATGCACATCGATTTGCAGCTTGCCAGTTTTTTTCCCCCACTGGCGTTATCTCATTGGATTTCATCATCTCGGGGCCTGAAGGATGAGCCAGAGAGAAGGCTTTCGCGACCTCATTTTATAGACCAGATGCTCGGGTCAAAATCTGGAAGTGGACGCTAGGTCGAGGTGCCCTGGAACATGAGCTCAGGGCCCCTGGCCCTAAGACTTGACATAAACAAATAGATGTTTCAGACCTACAAAGCCACTAGAAACTTCTGGATACACTCGAGGGTAAGCTGTGCTTGCTGCCACCGCTGCTCTGAGGGCTGGGAGACTGCCCGGCAGCCTCGTTCTGAGGAAGCAGAACCTTACATAAGAGTCCCCTGAAAGACAGACAGCGTCACATTGGTGTCACTGTCCTTTCAGATAGACAGGATGCATTTTGTAGATGGAAAACTGGAGTTTCTAAGAGATAAAATAACTTGTCCAAGGTCACTCAAGTATTAAACATGGGGAGTTGGATTTGAACTCTGGACTTGTAAAATCTGCACCAACTGTGTGAGAGATTTAGTGTGAGAATTTATTCACTCCATTGGACCATGGAAGCCAAATGTCTCTATCATCTGTTCATTGCAATCCAGAGACCCAGGGAAGCTGACTGGGCCTCAACTGGGTTTAGAACCAGGGAGACAAAAGGCTGAGTCCTGCCTCGGCACTGGGGCCAGAGAAACAGGGATGCCAGGGCCCAAGGGCTCCAGCTCCCCTGGGGCCAGTCTGCTGTCCACCATCTTGGTGACCACTGGGCCTCACTGTGGGGACCATCACCCAGCCTGAGGAGGGCAGATCTTCCTTTCCCACACAGATCCGCATGTCAACCTCACCCAGGGACACCCTCAGGGAGCCATCGGAGCACCCATTAGCCCCTCAAGTGGACTCAGACAGCCCATCCACAGCTTCCTGGACCTTGCAGAGGTGGTCTTCATAAACAGGAAATGGTGAGGCTTCACTAAGGATAAGCCCCTTCCCCACATCCTGTCCACCCTTCAGTCACCTCTGAAGAAAGGAGGGGTGCAATGAGACAATGAAGGGACCTCACTGACAGTTCCAGAACAGAGCCGCATGTGGCCTGGGGGTGGGGGATGGGGCTGCAGTAGGGTGGGGCTTCTGATGGGGGGGGGCTCAGCGGGAAGAACACCCGGAATGGAGAGCCCGGCAGAGCAACTCAAAGGCTGGGAACTGGCCAGGGCCCTTTCACACCTGCTGCTGGCTGAGGTCCCTCAGGCCGCACAGCCCCTGAGTCCCTTCTGCTGTCTCTGCCTGAGTCCCTCTTGTTCTAGAACAGTGAGCTGGTGCCAAGAAGCAGTAATTGGGAGTCCTTTGTTCCACACAGTCCCCGCCAGGCTCCCAGGGCTACAGTTGCTTTCTACTGCCAGAGGGTTGGCCTTTTTCATTCACTTGAATGTTTGCCATCCAAAAGGGAGGGATCCGTGAGGTGCACAGAGACAGCGAGTGCAGGCGAGAAGAGGACCTGAAAGCAAGATCAGAGCGCCAGGAGAAAGAGGCCTGCAGCTCTGGAGGAGGGGCGGGCAGGGGAAGCACACTTTCCAAGGGCTGACAGATAAGGAGCTGGGGCCAGAGACAGGTGAGGCTGGTGAAGGATAGCAGGAGCCAGCACAAAGGTGCCTCAGGGAGCAACGGGAGGAGAGAGAAGCCTGGAGAGAGGAGCAGCAGGCCAGGTGATTGCCTAGCTCCCCAGCCCCGCAGTACCTGCGGAACCAACCAGCCCAGAATGTTAATTACAGGCTGTCTCCAGCCATCTCCACTCAGAGCTGGGAGCCCTGGAAAAGGAAGCTTTATGAGCCCGCGCGTGCGCGCGCGCGCACACACACACACACACACACACACACACACAGCAGTGTGTGTAAGCTCCTCCCTCTTTACAAGACATACTGGGGTCACAGGGAGAGACAGGAGTCCAGGAGAGGGAAGTGGGAGGGTGCATCAGGATTGCTCAGCCCCCCACCCCACCTCCCTGCCCTTGCAAATGCTAACCCCCTTCTGCTGCTTCTGCCTTGAGATGGGATGTCTCTTCACCAGCTCCTGGCAAGCTCACAGCAGGGCCTGGAGCCATAGCTGAGAATCTTAGTGCCCTGAGCCCCAACCCTGGAAGCCAGCCCTGCCTTTGTAAGTAACAACCCAGACAGTAGTGCCCTCTGGGGATTGGGACCTGGCCCTCTCTGCCGTGCCTTCAGTTTATCTCATCTTTGTGCGCTGCATCCCCAGACTCTCCAACCAAGATCTGTCTGCAGACTCAGCCTCTGGGTCAGCGAAGGAGAGGCCAGACACAGGGGAAAGGAGATGTGTGGATCTCCCCAACCCCCATACCTATGTCTCCTCCACAGCCAGCCAGCTTGCAGGCCAGATAGATGCAGGTGTCTCTAGAGACCCCAGGAAGGTGGGCCTCAATGGGCCGCACGTGTGCGTGCCCTGCGCAAGGCTTTCAGTGGGTGCATGGGTGTCCCGGTCCTGTACCCCTTGCGCTCAGTCACCCCACACACCCAGTCACCCCTGGGGCCGCAGGTGTGGGCACAGCATCACATGCCAAACACGAAACACACGCACACAGCTTGGCATGGATGCAGACCGACAGGCTGCAGAGGGCGCAGGCAGGCCTCTGGCCCCGCCCAGGCAGCCAGCTCGGCTGGCTCACAAACCCCAGTCCAATTAAATATGCACTGGCACACCTGGGCCAGGAGTTGTCCCTACTCTGCCCCAGGTAAGGGGGTTCGTTCGGGTTGAACAGTCTGCCCAGCTAAGGAGCTTTTGATTTGACAAATAAATTACATTTCTTCCACATTAAAGGAAAGACTTTGAAAATTCAAAGCCTCAGGCCAGGAAGGAGTGACCACCAGGGAGGAGCGGGGCAGGGGCCAGTTTGCCAGTCCCTGTACCTGTCACCATGACACTGTCCTCCCCCCTGGGCCCCTGAAGGGTGCTGAAAGTCATAGGTGCGAGAGGATGACTCAAGGTGATGAAAACGACTGTGACAAGCCCTGCGGCCCTGCCCACGGGAGAAGTACCAGAGGTCTCAGGGCTCTCAGACAGCATGGAGACACCAGGCCTGTGTCAGGGTCCTCCTGCCTCTGTCTCTGGAGTCTCTTTTCTTTCCTTCCCCAGAGTCTAGCACACTAACACTCTCACATGCTCAAGATCTGACCCCTCCCTTGGAAGTCCCAAGAAGAGCAAAGCAGTCCTGGGACCAGAGAGGTCAGCCCATGCAACTGTCAGGCAGCTGTGGGGGTCTCTGGAGACCCCTGAGACACAGGCCCAGCTGTTTGTCCTCTCACTCCCCAGCCAAGGGGAGGACCACAGCTGAGCCTCGCACAAGGCCTGGCTCTAGCGATATTGCTGAGAACCAGTTCTATGCCCACAGACAATGGATAGATGCTTCAGGATGTCTAGGTTTTTGTTGTTGTTTTCTTTTGTTTTGTTTTTTGGTGGAACCAGGGATTGAACTCAGGCCCTTGCACTTGCTAGGCAATCGCTTATTCTACTGAGCTACCTTCCCAGCCCCCCTATCTCCCAGCACCCCCACTTCAAGATGTCCTCAGGACCTAAGGTGAACTTTTTCAAAATCTGGCATGGCCATGGGGTGGTGGCTTTCTCTCCAGATACGTTTCCGTCCATAAGGACTTCCAGTGTCACCTCCCCAGCAGGGCAGGAGAGGGCAGGGCAGATCAGAGAAGCGGGTACTTCAGGGAGGGGCCAGGTTACCCCAGAAGGGCACTGGTGGGATGGGGCCAAAGCAGAAGCGGCTCTGGGCTCAAGCTGCTCCCCTCCCTGCCTCCCGGAGGTCTCAGCATGGCACGCGTAGAGGGGGTCCTTGTTGCCTCTGCAGTGGCAAGAAGCCTGGGGCAGCAGCGCGTTTGGCAGCTGCACTGGGATTCAGTGTGGGTGTGAGCATGGCCAGGACTCTGCTGGGGACAGCGCTGAGGGGCTGGCTGCATCCTTGGAGGGACAGAGTAGTCCTCCCCTCTGGTCCCTCAGGAGACAGAAGACCGAGGGAGAGGAAATGTGCACAGCACACAGTAGGGCCACAGAGTGGTCTGCAGAGGAGCAGGCAGGGGAGGCGGCATGGGAGGAGGGGCCTAGTGTGAGCTTCCCTCCCTAGCTTTCTTGGGGTGGGCCCCTCGGCTGCCCTGCTGAGCCTGCTGCTTTGCTGTTTGGCAGGAAGAAGAAGGTCGGTGGGGTGGAAATGGGACAGGACTTTTAGAGAGGAGCAACTAATTTTCTGTTAATGGCTGGTTGCTTGGCAACCCAGCTTCTCCCTGCCTGTTGCCCTCCAAATTGGACTGGAATTTTCAGCGCTAAAGCGCTTCCTCTGGAAACTTAATTTTCTGGCAGCTGCCCTGGCCCTGCCCGGCCCTGCCCTGCCTTTCACAGAGCAGGATGTAGGACACAAGGCAGAGCCGCAGGTACCCGAAGCCCTGAGCCACACCCTCTGCCTTCCGCACCCCACATGGACCAGCTCATGCCTGCATGTGTGCACACACACGTGTTCACGTGAGCACACAGGCATACGCACACCCACAAGCAGGCTGATCTGGGCTCATGTATAGAACAATAATAAACTGCAACTCTGAGTCTGTACCACATGCCCTGATTTACTTTGGGTTTTAAATTAATTTCTTCCCTGAGGCTTTATGAGCCATATGAGCATCTGTACTTTATCAACAGGAACCAGGAAATGTATCCAAGGGCCAGAGAATTCATATGCAGGTGTTAGAGAAATCCAGGCAGCAGCCCTACCATGACCCCAAGAATGACCTCTGTCTTCACCCTTCACCCTGTCTGCCACCTGTTCTCTGAGAGTAATTCCACCTGGAAATCAGATTCCTGAGTGTCTTCTCCCAACAGCCAGGTATCCAGGAGGCCTTGTCCTCAGCCACCCACCCACCACCCAGGTTGGGGGACCCGCCCCAAGAAGCCAAAGCTGGTGCGCACCTTTGTGTGAGGGGCAGATTTGATACCAAACAACCACAGTTGCCATTCACTTACAGGGAAAATCAGCCTGATCAGCCTCTTCAGCACACAGATGATTGCCAGCTCTCGGCCCTCCCTGCAGGGAGTGCTGGTCAGCTGTGGAACTCAAGGAGTCGGCTGGGCAGGGCTTATGGAGAGGATCACAGGGGAGGGCCATTCTTAGCTCATAGGCACCCTTTTGCTCTTCTCCAATTCTTGCTACTTTCTGCTGGAATGTTGGTGTGATGGCTGGAACTCTAGAGGCCGTCTTAGTTCACGAGGTGATCTGAAGAAACAAGATGAAAGGGGACCGACCGGAAAGTGGACGGTACCTAGAAGCCTGCTCGGCAGGCATGGGCTGTCCGTGCTCAGACCCCTTTTATATGAGAGGAAGAAAGACCAATTCATGTAGGCCAACAGCGCGCTCAGTGTTTGGCACTCCTGTCAAGTAATCCAGCCTTACAGAAACAGATGCAGACAGCTGTCTGAAAGTAAAAAGCACGGACCTCCTGGTGCATGGGGACCCTGGCAGAAGGGTGGGCAGAGGGGCCCCGGCCCCACATGGCCTCTCAGCTCCCCAGCAGCATCCAGGGCTGTCTGCACCTGTCTGGCAGTGGAGTTACACGAATAGCACCATGCCACCCCTTCCCATGGGACACCCTGGACTCCTGAGGGAGACCGGAAGCCTGGCGAAGCCTCCTCTCCCCACAGTGACTCTCTGCACCTAGTAATTTCAGTTTTTCTCCCCTCTGAGAACCTTAGTTCCATGCAGACAGAGACTTTTGTCAATTTGGGGGACATCGCTGACCTTTACAACTAACCCAGCACTTAGCACTCAGTAGGCATCTTAATAAGTAGCCACATGAGGAACCAACAGAACGAGTGTGTGTGCGGGTGCATCTGCGTGGCTTCACCCATGCACACATGTGTTCACACATGCACACACACCACCCCTCCACATGTGGGCACACACATGTGGCTTTTCCTGTGGGAACTCCCCACACACCATCCCAGCACCCCCAAGACCCACGCAAACCAGAGCGGCCACTGAGCATCCAGTTCTCCACAGAAGTCAGTCAGCAGAGCAAGAGCACGTGGAGTGTGCCAATGAAATTTAATGTTCGAATCACACAATAAAATATTTTTATTTACGTGCCTTTTATACTCCCTGTATAATAAAAGTAACAGAATTTTCATGGATACTTTTGTCTCCCACTTCTGGTTTTACAGGAGGTTCCACTGGCGGCATCCCCAGGGGGACAGAGAGAGAGAGAGAGGGAGGGAGGGAGGGAGAGAGAGGCTTTCCTGTCTGTGGACCACTCTACGATGGTAAGACCTGGTGCGAACCATGCCCTCCTTAGTGGGGAGACCCTAGGGGAGCACAGATGCAAGAGCTGAACAGAATGTGTTCCCAGCACGTAAGCAGCCTCCCTCTGTTTGTTTCTCACCGATGCCACACGCTAGATTAATTTGTCTGCATTTACCACCGGCAAGGAGAACCAGGTCCAAAGGGCATTGTCTCTTACAGGTAGGTACAGCTTCTCTCTTTCCTGGCTAAACACTGGCATGGTATGACGGAGCGCAGTCATTTATCTGTTTTGAATGCTCATTAACAGCTGTTAAACTTTATTATTCATTAACAGGCTAATAATTCATTCAATTTTTTAAAATTAAATATGGAGCCACTAATAGACTACATTTAAATAATTAAGGGTAGACCAAATGGAGAGGGGCTCCGCAGCGCGCTTCGGGCATGCGAACAGGCTCCTGGGTGTGCACTGGGGCACACACGTGCTCTCACCTGCAAGTATCGGGGCACTGGACACAGCGAGGGGAGCTGAGCCCCTCAGAGAGCGCCCCGGAAGCCCTGGATCACCATTTGGAGGCCCCGCATCCACTACAGGCAGAGAGGGAAGAGGCAGCAAGGCCCTGTGTCGCAGGTCACGCCCCTCCTACGAGCTGTGGGCCGGCTTTCCCACCCTGCACACCTGCTTCCCATCTGCACCTGACCCTGGCTTGCAGGACCCTTGGAGCCAGCGAGCGAGGGCCGGCCGAGTTTCACGGGGCCCCAACCTCTGTGCACAGGGCCCATCTCCAGCGCTGTGGGTCCTCTCGGGCTGCTATAACTGGGCATCATTGACTGTGCAGAAAACAAGCCCTGCCTCCACTGGGCTCCAGGGACAACGGGAGCCAGCGCAGAGCGCCACCAGACTTGATGTCACACCGGGTCTGCTCTCTAGGGGTGGTGGGGCACTGCCTTGTGTCCTGGCATAGTAGAAGGAGCAAAGGTCTCCTCTTTGCCAGCTCCCACCACCATGATGGCCCCCACCTCCTTGGGGGCCACTTCCTTGGGGGGATTAGTTCTAACAAGTGAATTTGGGAGAAACCCAGGCCTTCAGACTGCAGCACTGGAGTTCTCACATTTTCCTGTGCAAGATCCCTAGGGATCCTGTTCAAATGCAAAAAATCCAGAGTAGCAAGTCTGAGGGAAGCCCCCTAGTCTGCTTTTCTGACACGCTGACTTGGAAATGGTAAGGAGCCTTAGAGCCTTACTTACCTGGAGCAGAAAGACCCAGAGGGAAGCGCCGGCCTTTTCTTTCCCTGGATAGCCCTGGATGTGGCAGCTACAGGCCCTCTTGCTGTTATGGACAATGGGGGTGAGGGTCATCTGGCTGCTTGGGGTGGGCTGGGTTGGAGCCACCCAGTGTGACAATAGATGCTGGGTACCAGACCCTGGCTGGGGTGGGGCTGGGAAGCCAGGTGAAGTGTGCATGGGCCTGGTTCCCGCGGTGCCTGTGGGGGAGCAGATGTCAGGGACCTGGGGCTGAGGCAGGCTAGCGTCACCCCCTCCTCATGCAGTGTGGCCAGGGGACAAGGTGAAAGGCGAGAGGAGAGGAATTTCCACACTGGGAACAGCATAGAGAAAAGGACCGGAGAAGGCACGGACACCCTCTCTCCAGAGCCTCTGGCTCCTGAGGCCCTGAGCTCTTCCCACCTGCACCCGTGTGAGTTGGCGCCTCCCTCTGGGCACTTCCGCTCCTGTTTGTCCCTCCTCCTGCGCCCACCCCCATGAGAGGCCCCACTCCCGCCTGTTTGGCTACTGCTCCTGGCCCACCCGTTCTGTAAGCCGGGGCTAACAGCTCCGTCCAACTGGGTCGCCTGCAGCAAGTTTGGACAAAGCCACATCACAGGGATGTGAGCATCCACTGAGCTGACACTGTGGGAGAACCTGGCACCGCGCCGGGCCCCATCAGAGACTCGGGAATCGGTGTGGAATATGGATGGATGCCTGCCCCGGGTTAGGGCCCACACGGCCTTGGGCCTCTTGGTTACTGGGCAGTCATTCATTCATCTGTAAACTCAGGACAAACATCCACCTCCCTGGCACAAGCTTGCAGCCGTCTCGCTCAGAACTCTTCCGCAGCACCCGCTCTGCATCCGCACAGGTTTTCATGTTTGCATCACGTGTGTGTGCTCGGCGCATGCGCAGAGCCCATCAACATTCCCCTGTCGTCCCCTTTCCTTCCTGCTCAAGAAAGATTCATCTCCCTACTTCCTATTTGGGTCTGTTTTATCTTGTTCTTTATTTATATTTTGAGTTTCTCATATAAGAAAAACGTGTTTTTGTTGTTGTTGTTGTTTTTGTTTTGTTTTATAAGCTTCAGTGTCTGATTTATTTCCTTTAACATTAGGATGCATAAATCGCAAGTCCTACAGATGACTCAGGTTTATCCTTCTTCAGGGCAGAGTAGTCCTCTGTGGTGGGTAAACATTTACTTCATCTGTTTACCTATTGGTAGAAATCTAGGCCACGCCCAAATTATGAATTGTGCTGCTGTAAACATGGGTGTACACAGATCCCTGTAATGCGATAACTTTAATTATTCTGAGCTAATACCTAGAAGAGGAATAACTGGGTCAAATATATTGCTGTTTTGAGCAATCATACTAATTTCCATAGCTGTCGGCCTACTTTATAGTCCCCCCAACAAGGCCTTAGGGGTGGCAACCTTTATTCAATTTCTGTTGACTAAGATCAACCCAGATTCCTTAGCTTTCCTCCAACTCAACTTAGTCAGCCTGGGCATTAGAAAATTAACTGGGACAGGCAGGGAAACTTTCCCGGCTTGGCTCCAGGCTCCTTTCTTAGAACCCTCAGCAAATCCTACCACTGTCCAACCCAAGCGCCGTCTACCCAGCAGTCCAGGTCCCCATTGCCAGATGAGTCCAATACATGCCTCCTTGAGTCTCTAAGAGTTCTGATGTGCTCTGGGTCTTGCTGCTGCTGATTTCTTTGGAAACTCATTTCATGATTCCACACTGAGTCTCTTCTAACCATCATGTGCGGGGCTGAGAGCCAGGTGGTCAGAGGCCAAATCACGGTGGCCCCACCCACGGCCAAGAACAGCTGGCTGCACTCGGGAGTCCGAGCCCCAGCTCCACCCCCTGAAGCTCCACAGCCACCGAGACGAAGTGTGAGACCTGAGCCAGCTCCTGGCCCTCGCTGCCCCTCAGCTTGGTGACCTGGGAAGTGGGGTGACAGCAACGTCAAGGCTCCGGAGGACAGGACAAAGGGAAGCAAGTGTGCACGGTTAGCAAGGGGTCTGGCATCCTGTCAGCTACCGGTACCACCCCCAGCTCAGGATGACGCTGGCCTGCACACATTAGCGCCTCCCAGACGGGACTCTTGGAGCGACTTGGAACAAGGACACCCAGGAGGGTCTTTGCCCTTCCCTGTGTTTCCAAAGCAGCTGTTGTGGATGCAGAGAAGCTTAAAAAGGTAGAAAGTGCCAGCCTGGGGAGGTATTGATGGAAGGAGACAGGGCCCCTGCTTGAGGACCCCTTAGAACACCCTCTTGGGCCGCCCTTGGGCACAGGAAATTCGTGCTCCTAATCTTCAAGCCCCACTATCCAGAGGCTGTTAGAAAGTTGCACCCCTCTCTGTGTGGTTTTGGCCCCCTACAACATGAAAACCAAATTCAGCAAACCCAGGAGCTTCCCGGACTCCAACCCGCAATTTTGCATAGAAATGAAGGGCTGGGGACTTCTGAAGGCAAAGGATGTAGGGGGAAGGGTCCCTAGAGGACAAAGCCCTAGGGAAAACCCAAAGCAGAAGCATCCCAAGGGACAGTGAGGAAGGGAATATTCTGAGCTGGCCCTTTTGTGTCCCTTCCAGCTGCAGCTGCAGGAGCCTGGGGCTAAGTGGCTTCCTGTGCCTGTGGCTTCAGGGACCTTCCCTTCCTGCTGGCCAAAAGCCTTTGGGGTTGGTGCCATCACCATCTTTATTTTACAAAGGAGTAGCAAAGGCATTCAGGGGCTCTAAAGTGCCACTGATGGCTGTCCTTGGACTGGCCCAGAGTCACTGAGGACTGGCGGGGCCCACATGGTGCTGCCAGCCCCTCTCCTATGGCGGCCCCCACGACCAATTCCTGTTCACCACAGATTGTGCAGATCCCTCCACTGAGCAGGGGAGAACAGAGGTCTGGTTCTGTGGTACTGAGGTAGAGCTTTGAAAACAAGAAGACCAAAAAACCCCATCTGTTATGGTTTGTGTCTAGTTGTCCTCCTAAAGCCTCACGCAGTCACAGGGTGGGGACTTCTAGAGTTTGAGATTAATTCATGATCAAGGCTGGGATTATGGATCTTAATACTGCCGGGATTACAGGTGTGAGTGCTTCTGGGATTATGGGTGTGAGTGCTGCACCCAGCCTGGGGCAAATAGCCTGGATGCAATTTAAGTGAGACAGACTTGCTCTCTGCAGCCCCTGTGGCCACTGCGCCTGCCCTTTTGCCCTTGCTCTTTGCCTCTGCCATGAGCTGCTGCCGTCTGCTGTGTGTCGCTCTGCCTTGGAGCCAGCTGAGTATGGACTGAAACCTCCAGTAACTGGGAGCTAAATAAACCTTTTCTTCCTTCATTTTGAGTGTCGGGTATTTTGTCCCAGCAGTGAGAGGACGGTAACTGAGACACCTGCCAACACCTTTGCAGTCTGCAGAGAAGAGTTCTAATTAGACAGGTAGAAGTGGAGACGGTCCCCATTCCATCAGCCGTGCCAGTGGAGACGACCATGCACAGGCTGGCATGAAGCTGAGGCGAGAGGAGCCGGGCACAGACCTTCCGGGGAACTGCGCCATTGCTTTCATCTTGGTCTTGTTTCTAAGGACACGAGTATCTTTCCTATCAAGCTGATACCTGTTTTTTAAAAATCTAGGTGTGAGGAGATGCTCCCTCTGACAGCTCCCCTGGGCCTCTGCCCTCGCCCCACCCAGGCTCCCTGGAAAACACCAGACAGTGTAAAAGCATTTCAGAAACGCCTGCTGATCTAATGGTTGATTCTGCTTGAAATTGTGTTTCCCAGCGGTGGTCCAGGGTTCACGAGGGACCCAAGACGCTTTTGAGAACTGAATCGTTCAGCCAGAAGAAACCTTAAAAAATCCCTTGGGGCCACTTCATGATTTTCACCCCTGGAGGGACTTGGGAGGAGTCCGGAGGATCCGCAGGAACAGGGAGAGGCGGGAGGAGGAGCCAGCCTAGGGGACCCCAGGCCAGCGGACCCAGGACTCCCGTGCCCACTCTCCTCGCTTGCCTCTCTGCTCACTACCAGTGGAGAGAAGCCCAGGCTGTCATTCCAAACACACTCCCTTGGCCAACTCTGGAGTCCTCATCCACTGAGGGAAGCAGGGGCTGCCGAGCCCGCGGCCCTGAAAGAAGCAACATCGAGATACGTCAGCACCGTCACAGAATCATAGCTTGAAACTCAAGGATCCTGAGGAAACACAGACTCTCGAGTTTCTTCTGGAGGAGAAGGTTAGCATCAGTGGGAGAGCTCCAGACACGGTAGGAAGAAGACCTCGCTGCGTCTCTCCCGGGCGATGCCAGGCTGGCTAGTTCAGCACACCGCCTAGCATGCTATCACTGCCCCATTAACGTTCTTCAGATAAAATGACTACTATATGCACGAGGTAAAGGGTTTGTGAGAAGGACATGCCATGGCACACATGAAGAATCCTGCATACAAGTCTTACTTAGACCTCCTAAGAATTCAATAATCACAAGATGGACAATCCATTTTTCTAAGACAGAAACAAGTTCTAACAGTAATTCTAACAAGTAATTTAGCAGAAGTCAGTGCGGATGGCCCACACCCACAAGGAGAAAGTGCACCGTGGCACCAGCGTTCAGATAAATGTAATTAAAACCACAATGAGCTCTGCTCACCCACCGGCCAACCCCACCAAGTGCTGAGGAGGACACAGGGCACCCGGAACTGTCTTACCCGGATGGAGGGAAAGCAAAATAGTATGACGTGAAAAGTGGGCAGGGTGCTTCTAGAACAAAGCGCCCATCGATCCGTGACCCGAGTCTAGCCATTCACCCACGAGAGACAAGGACACAGAACCTCACACCGACTCATGCAGAAGTATTCACGGCGAGGTTGTTCTTAAGTCACTGCAAACCGGAAACAATCCAAATATTTATTAACAGCAGAATGGATAACCAGATTGCAGTGTAGACGTACAGCAGATGCAACTCAGCAAGCAAGAGGGAATAAACCAGCAGAGCATGCAGCACAGGCGAACAAGACATTTTGTTGGTTTAAGAAGCATTGCTCAGAAAGGCATCTTTTCAGTGATCTCTTTTACATGAAGTCCTGGAATAGGTAAGACTGTACACCTGCTGCAAAATATCAGAATGGGCTGCCTGTGGGTTTCAAACAGGAATCAATTAGCATAGGACAAAGGAGCATCCAGGAATCATGAAATGTTTTGTGTCTTGACAAGAACTCGGGTTGCCCAGTTGTGTGGTTTGTCAAGGATGTGATGTGCACGCTGCAGCGTGTAGCCCCAGCTGACAACTGATGCTGCTAATTACTTTAAACTATTTTTAAAAGGGAACCTGGAGGCCAGGGGAAGATAAGAGGAAAGGAAGGCAAGGAGAAAATAGAAACAAAAAGCTTCTCAGTGCAAACGTACCCATTCCCTGAGATGAACGCATTTATTACGGATCACAAATGTACATTAGTAATAAAGAAAGAAAAACATCCGTATAATCCCAAATAAAATAAGTAAATGCCTTTCTCGTGATAAAAGAAGATGACAAGAATGGTGGGAGAGGGGAATTCTAGATAAGGGGAAGCATCTTGAGGGGGATTCCTGCCCATGTGTCTCTTACTACAAAACAGATTTTAAATTTTAAAGCAGGGTGGAATAATCGACGAATAAGGGGTGGGTCAGTAGGAACACCAAATGATGTGGAATGAAAGAAACAGGGTGACAATTATAAATTCTCATGGTGGCAGTCTGCTGTGTGACATTTATGTAATCTTTAAAAGTATTTTGCAATATGACTTTGAGTGGGGGAAAAAGAATAAGACTTGAGTCCCACGGTTAGCATTACTCACACGGCTCCCCGGGACCCCTGTGACCTCTCCCACCTGCCTTCTGCAGTCCCACTTTTCCTTGTAGTCCAATGGCCAAAAGGTGTACTCCAGCCACAGAAGGACCTTTGCTCCTTCTCTAGGAACCACTTCCTCTTCCCGGCTGGGTGGCTCCCCAGGCGTCTTTCTCCCAGCACCACCTCTCTCCGTCCCCTGCCACCATGCGTTCAGGTCCCCCATGCTGTACGTGGAGAAGCCTGTTTCCTTCTCACTGTACCACTTTACTGCTCAGTCCTAATGTGACTTCAGGTCCCATCCTAGGAGACCAGCAACCCAATGAAGGCAGGACCGTGTCCCTGGAGGGGTGTCACCCACAAAGGCATGACTCCTCCACCTCGGGCCTGGCAGAGTCTGTGCCTAGGGAGCAACTACGAGTGAGTAAGCACCCTGGCCGGCCTGTGCTGAGAGCCGGTCCCCCCGGCCCACTTTCTCAGCTATCAAGAGAGAGGCTGGAGCTAGGGGAAGGGCCCTTGCTTTTCTTTATTCTCTTTTCCTACCCATTCAGAGCAAAAATTCAGAACTGTGCATTTAATCCAAAATGAAAACAACTTTAATGAATCCTACAGAAAACATGATGTACATTCCTCCCACGAAGATTATCCACTTTGTTGAATAAAAGAATGTCAGTGAGAAAATAGAGGCTGCTTTTTAGCTACCAGAATGTTCGTTCCTAGTTGGGCATTTTAAAAAACAGAGATATAGTAAGAGGCTCTTGCCCTCTGTCACCCTGACAGTCAGAGGCCATCAGAATCACAAAGCTCACCTACTGCTGACCTCATCCCATATTATCAGTATGTCAGGCCATCTTCTTTCCTTTTAGGAGGTGACAAAGCGTCTTGGAGAGGGCAAGGGACTAGCCCAAAGTCACACTGCAAACCAACGACAGAGGGCACCTCAGCTCACTCATCTAATCAATGCAATACCTTCTAGGGACCCACCCACCCCATCCCACGCTGGTACTGGGCAACAGCGACAGCAGCACACCCCCTGCAGTCCTGTCCCAGTTACACTCCTCTCACTGCTGGGACAAATACCCGAAGCCCAAAATGAAGGAAGGAGAAGTCTATTTAGCTCGCAGTTTGCGGAGGTTTCAGTGCATTCTGGGCTGGCTCAGGGCAGGGCGTGGCGCACGGCACAGAGCAGCGGTTCGGTTCCTGGCAGCGCAGCTCAGTCACCAGCAAGCCTCTCTCCCCGCCTTACATCGCCATGCAGATCACCTGCCCCAGGGTGGGTGCAGCACCCACCACCAGCAATCCCAGAGTTGGATCAAGGATCAGTCACCAACTCCAGAAGCCGCCCACGACTGCAGGAGGCTTTCAGGGGACACCTAGACACAAGCCGCAGTGGGCCCTCCCACGGCTCAGCCTCTTCCTTCCCACGGGGTCTGCTCTCTACTCAGAGATAATAAGGACGGCCAACACAGAGATTTTTGTTCTTTCCCCATGGGTAAAAGGCAAAACAAAATTTCATAACAAAATGACAGGAGAACAACAATAGTTAATGCGTTGTATGTTGTTATCCTTTAAGCAGATGCTCAGAGGACAAGGTAGGGGCATAAATTTTCTCGACTTGATATTAGCACAAACCTTCCTTTAGGAGACACCGATAATGCCATGGCTTGCCTTTTCTTCCCTTCCATCCTTTTCTCTTAGTTCCTTTTCTTCCCGTTTTTCAATTATTGCACATTATTGCTGTGATTTGATGTTTTTAATTCATCTTGCCTTTTCTTCCCTTCCATCCTTTTCTCTTAGTTCCTTTTCTTCCCGTTTTTCAATTATTGCACATTATTGCTGTGATTTGATATTTTTAATTCATCTGGTAAAGTACCCAAAAGAGGAATAGCTGAGTCAAATAATACCTCTAACATCCGTTTTATTTTTGAGGCCTCTCCACACTGATTCCCACAGTGGTTGCACCAGTCTACTCTCCCACCAGCAGTGGAAAAGGGTTCCTTTATCCCCACAACCCCTCCAACATTCATTATTGGTTGGCTTCTTCATAAAAGCCATTTTTTCCAGGGTAAGATGGAATCTCAGTGCTGTTTTAATTTGCATCTCTTGGATGTTGAATTTTTTTTTCATTATACTTATTTGCCATTTGTATTTCTTTACCTGAGAAGTGTACACTCATCACAGATGCCCACTTATGGATTGTGTCTTTGAATTTTGGAGTTCTGATTCTTTTTTTCAAGCCTTTAGATGTTTTTAATAGAAGTCCTTTGTCTGAAGGACCGTTAGCTAAAATATTTTCTGACTCTGTGGGTTGTCTTTTCACTTTGCTGGCGATTCCTTTTGATGTGCAAAAGCTAGCTCATAAAATGAGATCCCAGTCATTGACTCTGTTGCTGGTCAGTTTGGATAACATAGATTTCTTGGTCTGAGTTCTCCAGAAGCGGACTGAGGACAATGATGTCAGAGCAAATAGTTCGTCTTGGATATCACTTTAAAATTCCTGCAAGGAAGAGAGGAAATCAGAGGGTGAGAGGCCAGGACAGGCAGTAGATTACTGCTGCTGGCACCTGGGGCTGGACCCCTGGTGTCCTCAAGAGGCCACGCATGCAGCGCACACCTCAGAGCTGGCTGTTTCCACACACCCACCTTCCTTGCCAGTGGGGCACCTCCTGGCACTCCTGCCCTGCGGAAGGGCACAGCATGCTCCAGTGACCAGAGAGAGCCTCAGGCAGTGCCCACATGCGCACGTACAAAGAAGCCAACAGATATATGGAAATGGGATGCAAGAGGGCATCAGTGGGGCTCCAGCAGCATCTGCCAGGCCAGGGTAGTGCCAGTCTGCCAGGATGCCGGAAGGACCAGCTGTGGGCATTATTATTGCATGGTGCTCAACTCCTGCTCCTCAAATCTGGGCTCCAGGCACCAGCCTCTGGCAGAGCTAGGGCTCCAACCCTGGTTTCTGATAAACTCAACTACAAGCTTCCATCTAAGCTGGATTCAAAATTATTTAAAAGAAACTCATCATGTTTTTATTATCATCCAGGGTTTAGCAATGACCTATGGCTGCCCGGCTTCAAGCCCCATTCCCTAGACTCCCTTGCAGCCAGAAATGGTCTTGAGTACAAGTTTCTGGCCCAGGGATGGAATGGAGGCCTGGGTGGAGGTAGAGATCTATACCCCAGCCTGCGTGCCCCAGACCACCCATCAGCATCTGGCTCACCTCAAAAGATTGATGTGAGTCGCCCCTCCATTGGTCAACTTCTCCGGAGCCGCTCTGTCAGCACTCTGGCCTGTCCACTACCTCACTTGGCTATCCCCAAGGTCCCCATCACTTCTTTTTTTTTTTTTTTTTTTTGCAGAACCAAAAATTGAACTCAGGCCCTTGCACTTGCCAGGGAAGTGCTTATTCTACTGAGCCATCTCCCCAGCCCCTCCCCATCACTTCTGATGAACACTAATGACCATTACCATCTGTCTCTGACATCACAAGGACTGGTGGTCTTGGGTGAAGAGGACTTTTTCTTTCATGTGACTCCTCCAGTGCCTCCCACTACCTGCACCAGAAGTACAGCCATGTATGATAAATAACTGCTAAATGAGCAAGCCAGCCAGCCAGCCAATTCCACTGAGACATGGAAGAAGGAAATACATTTTTCTATGAAAAAGGCACCACCATGTGTCCCTGCCCCAGGTGACACCTGCATGCTGGCTTAGGCATGCTCTGCACAGCAGTTACACACATCCCTAGGGCCCTCCCCATCAGGTGTTCTCGCTCCCCCCACTGATGGGCTCATAAGGCCCATGTCCCTCTGAACAGTTTTTACATTTGAGTCCTGAGTGCCTTGAGTCATTGTAAGCCCAGGGATCCATAAAACAGGGAGGAAGAAAAACAATGGGGGAAAAAAAAGAAACGAAAGACAATGGGCAAAGAAAGACCAAGCCATGGCTAAGTTCCTTCCAGCAGGGCCCTCGGCCTGCAGAAGGAATGCTAATGTAGGCACAAAAACTTGTGAATAATTATTTCTGACCAGCTCAATATTTTAAATGCTAGTCCCCCCCCCCCAGAAGCACATCATAAAAGTATTTATAATGATGCAGAGAAGCTGGAGGTGATTAGGTTTGATTTCTGAGTTGAAAGGGAAGCGCGGAGGAAGTGGGCAGAGGCAGTGAGCTGGGGAGGGTGGGTCTTGGGGGTCCGGTGGGGCCCTCAGCCAGCATCATCACAGAGGGGCCGGGAGCAGAATGGCTGGACTCTGAGGCCCCCTTGTTGACTCTGCTGTCACTGGCCGGAGGACGTGGTGCCACCACAATGAAACCCACAGAGCAGCACCGAGGGCTTGGGAGCTGGAGGACGCCCGCCACCGTCCCCCCAGCTCACAGGCAGGGAGAGCTCCCTGAGCCGTGCTGAGGCCTCCCCTCTCCGCCTTCAGCCCCGCCCCTCTGCTTGGCAGCAGCTCTCTCCCTGTGTCGCTCTGGCCCGTATGCCAGCCCGTGTATGACTGTCCAAGGATGAACATCTGGCCTCCTTCATGTGCTCCTTGAGGCCAGGTGCCACACACTACACTCCTGGTGTCCCTGCCCGGGCCCAACGCTGGGTACAGGAAGCAGTGCAGTAGAACATCGCCCACCCAGAGCCCCAGGTGCTGCAGCTGCTCTTACGGGGAGGGCACTTGGGGCCAGACACTGCCGTGAGAGGTGTGTGCGCACGGACTCACTTCCTCTTCCCAAGCACACTCAGACAGGTACCACTGTCCTCAGGGCACTACACAGGGGGCACCAAGGCACAGAGAGCCACGGGCACTTCCCCCTTGCCACGTAGTGGGCATGGTATCCTCAGTCCCGAGTTTGTGGGTTGAACCACTTGTGGGTTGAAAATATTTGGAGAAAGCTTCATTGAAACTGAACAGGCGTGGACTCTCCTGTCATGGTTCCTCCGGCAGCATAGTGTAGCAGCCGCTTGCCCAGCAGGTACATGGCAGTAGATGGTGCAGCTCACCTAGAGATGACTGTAGGTACCCTGGGAATGGGAATAGGTTATACACAAGTGTGACAGCATTTGCTGTAAAGGTCATAGGCACGTGTGGATTTGGGCAAGTGCAGGCGTCCCAAGACACCATGGTGCTTGGCCTGTGTAGTGCTTGATACATTGTGTCAACCTGTGAAATTAAAAGCTTAACTAAACTGGTTCAGCAACTCCATTCCCTAGGGCAGGGAGGGCTCACCCTAGAGGGATTCAGGACTTACAGGACCTAAAAGGGAACCGAGAGGCCCAGACAGATGGCTCAGAGGACTAACGCACCTGATTGGGCAGAGTGCAGCGGCTGGGGCTCGATCCTAGACGGCTGTGCCGTGCCAGCCCCGCCCCCAGGGCACGTGCCAGCCCCGCCCCCAGGGCACGCTGAGACAGCCATTGAGACTGGGCGTGGTGGCCCATGCCAGTACTCCCAGTGCTTGGGAGGCTGAAAATAGGAGGATCACTACAAATCCAAGCTTCGCAGTGAAACCCAGTAGACCCTGTACTAAATACAAACAAACAAAAAGGGAGCTGAGGAAGGATGGAGAGTTCCGCTTCCCCAGACGAGCTCCAGCCCTCATAGTCCGCATGGAAGGAAAGGAGAGAGGTTTGCTAGAAGCTGCAGCTGCATTTCCCCCCTTTGCTCTTTGCTGCCTTCCACCACCTTGAGCTCCTGCCCTCAGCCACGTGTCAGTCTGCCTCAGAGCCAGCAGAGTGTGGACTGAAACCTCCACTGACTGAGCTAAATAAACCTTTTCTTCCTTAATTTGGGATGTTTGGTATTTTGTCCCACGTGCAAGTGAATGCTCACCAAGACAGCCTGGGACACATGACTGTCCTTATACCTACAAATGGCCCAGCGATTCCTTCTTAAACCCCATGCCATCCCATGAGCCCCTGCCACACCCACAGCATCACGATAAAGCCCCCCCCCCCACACACACACACACACACACACACCTAGCCCACAGAGACTGTGCTGGGCGGTGTCCATCCCACGGCAGACACGAGCAGCTGCGTTCCCGGGGTCACGTGGCTGGCATATGGTGCTGAGATCCCCGGATCAGGTCTGGATGGCAGAGGCTGTATGCCCCAAGGAGCTCCTGCATCCAACTGCACTCAGCCACCCCCCTGTGGCTAGTGCACCAAGCAAGGAGCCCAGGCAGTGGAGCCTCTGGCAGTGGAGACGGAGGCGACAAAGAGGGCTCTGAGTGTGCTGCTCCAGCCGCCATCACTGTGGTTTCTCTGGGCCGTCCCCAGCCATGGCTGCCTTTCAGCATGTACAGGAAGCAGTGGAGATGCAACACATGCTCGAGGTCACGCAGCTGTGCAGAGGAGCTGTCCCCCTTCGCTTCCCATCAGCCAACGGGAGTGCTCTCCCCCATCTGTCCTGGGGGAAGACGAGGGCAAGGGAACCTGAGCGGAACATGGTCATCTAGGTCTGACTCAGTGATTGACGCAGCCTGCTGAAGAAGCCATCCAGCTTCTCGTGGATGAAGTCCTGCTCACCCCAGCCCCCTTCACCAGGGAGGCACCCCTTGAGTGGACACAGGCCTGCATGGTGCCAGGGAGAAGGGCTCCCTGGTGAAGCAAGACGGGCCCATCCCCAAGCGCTCAGTGAGGCTGGGGACCTGGCGGGTCCTCCCTCTCTCCCACAGAGCAGGGTGTTCTCTTATTCCCAGAGCGAGCTATTCCACTTCATCTCTTGGTGCCAGGCACCCTCTGAGGTCCAGACTTGCAGCCTTCTCTGACCTCTCTGCCAACTCCCCAGGCTGGTGCACCTCTCTCCGGGGTCACCGAACCTCTGGGCTCCCTTTAGGCACCCAGGATCCATGTGGTGCTTGACACCCACCCTCCTACCCGCTTTCCATCCACGGCACTGCAGCAGCGTTGACCTCTGGGCAGCCACCACTCCAGGACAGGAGCAGCCTGGGGGGCAGTGACATCCTAGGGTCCTAAAAGAATAAAGGGCGGAAGCCCCATGGCGCTGGCTCCTCCCGCACACATCTGGAAGCCTTTTCTCTTGGGGAGACCTAGAAAAGGAACTCTCGGCCCACTGCCTCGCTGCCCACCCAGCTGTCCCTGTCCCCAAAGAGCTCTGAGTGGGAATGAACGACCCTCCCCACGGAAAGTCCCGGAGCCGGTCGCTACCACCTGCAGCGCTCAGCAGCACCCCCTCCGTGTGCATCTCCCAGCCTCCCCCAAGGGGGCGCCGTAACGTGCCACTGCTGCAGGCCTGCAGGAGAACGTGATTTAGGAGGAAGTGGAAAGGACAGTGGGGTTAAGGAGATGGCTCTGTAGAATAAGCACTTGCCTGGTAAGAGCAAGGGCCTGAGTTCAATTCCCAGTTCAGCCAAAAAAAAAAAGAAAAAGAAAAAGAAAGTACCATGATCTCCTAGTGGCAAAACATCATCCCCATCATGAATGAGATAGGTACTTGTAAGCCAGAAAGCCCAGAGCAAAGAGAAGGGATGCTTTTCCTTAGCAGAACATCCCCTTTCTATTGGGAAGTTGAGGGCTGCCCCTCCTGCCCGGTGGGATAAAGGTCAAGTAGAATCAGGAGATCTGTACTCTCATTCTTGCTTAGGAACTCTGGGCAAACCAGTTCCACTCTCTGGGCCTCAGTTTCCCTCCCTGTGCTGTGGTAAGAATGACTCTCTACTGCCTGTGACTCTAGATGTCTGTGTGGGTCACAGAGAAGCTGGAGCCCCCTTGCTGGCATCCTCAGGCCACACTGACCCTGCCTGGTCTGTGCCAGGCCTGGCCCAGGAATGTAGACACTGAGGGGTGGCCCTATGTGGTGATATCTGCTGGCCTGGCACAGAATTGTGCATGGCCCCAAGAGCACAGCGGGTGTGGGCAACAGTTCCTCCCCCCTCCAACCACCTGCCAGTAGGGGGCCTCCTACTCCTCCCAGCTGCAGACAAGCTGCATCTCCAGTGGGCCAGCTCCCAGTAAACTGAGGCTGGCACCCCTGCCTGCCCATAAAGTCTTTTAATCCTGCCACTCTTAGGCTTGTGAGGGGCCAGGAGGTCACACAGGGGATAACACTTTTAGTGAGAGTGCTCTGGGCTCCATGGCCCACCTACCCAAACACCTCCTTTTCTCCTCTCTGCGCTGCACCCCTTGTTTGTTGCTCTAGAGGGCTAGATGTGCTCCCCTCTATCTCAACCTAGAGTATTCCGAGTTCTAATTAAGTTCATTTCAGCCCTCTGATTTGAGAAGCCTTATCAGGAATACTTAACCTGGGCAAATCATATCTGGAGCCAGCCAGCCAGCCCCTCTAGACTTGCATGCTAATTACACTTCACACAGGGCCCCAGACAGAGCCAGGCAGCAGGGCACCAAGAAGCCCTGAGAGGAAGGAGCTGGGGGCCCCTGAGGGCACAAGAGGAGCTAGCTTGGGCCTCCAGGGAAGGAGGGGCCCAGCAAATATGTTGCTCAGCCCTCGGGCTGTCAGGGGCTGGGTCTAGAGGTGGAAGGTGCCTCCAGGGGTTGCTCCGGCCCCAGATGTCCAGCATTACCAACCAGCCCTTCTGCACCCCACAGACCTGGCTTCTTGGGGCATACCTAGTGGGCAGGGGAGAGCGCTGGCCAAGGATGGCCAAAGCAAACAAACTCTCCTGGGAGGCCAGGTGAGAAGGAAGACATCTGCCGGGAATGCTGACGGGGCCTTTGCCAACTCATGCAAGTGCTCTCCTTTCACAGCTTCTATGTTCTATGTTCAGATAATCACTGCACTGTTTGGGGCTGTGGCTTCAGGCTGCATGGGGTCCTGGGACCGCTAGAGGCTGAGCAGACCCCCCACCCCTGCCCGCTTCCAGGAGAAGCTGCCCTGAATCTGCTGTCTGCCGGAGTCCATGGAGGATTTCATACGTGAGAAACAAGGTTCCGCGGCTATCAAGTAATGCGAACCATTAGGATCACCGCTTTTGTCCAATTCTAACAATCTTAGTTTCCAAAACCTAAAAGAGGATTCTTATTTAATAGTGGTTCTCCATCTCCGGAGCCCAGAACCCGTAATAAGCTGTTTTACTTCTCAGCAGTGTTTCCCTGGCATTGGCTTGACCTAGGAACCGCAGGAGACCAGGCTCCTTTACCCCACCCACGTTTGCTCCCCGCAGCTGTTGGCCCACCTGGTGCAGAGGCAGGGAGACCTGGGGACAGCCCTGAGAGTCCTTCCTTGGGTGGGACCACACACAGTGCCCGGAGTCTAGAACCCACACACCCAGGAACAGCCTGAACCCATGGAGGAGGGGCCACAGAGGGCAGAGGCGGGCAGGGGTGGGCGGAGCACTCAAGGCAGGCTTCCCAGAGGAAGGGGCACGCAAGGGCAGGTCTGAAAGATTCAGGAGGTGGGGGACTGTGGGACACCCAGACTGAGAGGCAAGGCCAGCCGGGTCTGGCACCCCAGGAACGGAATCCTCCCCGTCCTCCAAGCGCAGCGCTCAAGCTCTCCTGAGGCCCAGAGCGCAACTCAGGAGGCTGAGCGCGGCTTCTGTCTCTGAATGAAAGGGAACTTGGAGGGGAGAATACCTAAACCAGGGTCCATCCGTCAGACTGGCTCCCCTTGCCCCGCCTCTGCTGGGCTCCAGCACGGCTCCCTTCCTGCCCCATGACCACGTCCTCCAACAGCTCTCCCTGTTCCCCTTCCTGCCTCTGGGCCCTGTCAGAAAAAAAAGCACCAGCAGGAGCCCCCTCCACACGGCTGCTCTGCCTCTGGTTGCCCCAGCTGTCCCGTTGCTGGCTCTCACCATCCGGGAGGGCGCACTGATTGCCGCCCCTGGTGCTGGAGAGCACGCCGCCCCTGACGTTCCCCTGCACCCTGCTTGTGCCCCGTCTCCAAAGGAGCCTTACTTAATCCCCCGATTCCAGCCTTGCATGTGGCTTCAGTGTCCACCCTGGACCTTAGGACTTGAGCAGTCTCTGCTTCCGACCCCCTTGCTGGCGTGGGGGCTTCGTCCAGCCCTGCTCATCCCAGGTGTGCCGCCTTTCCATCTCTCCTGGGATTATTTCCCAAATCCAGACTCCGCTTTGTGAGCTGCATAGCTGGCCGGCCACCACCTCTTTGTGATCCTGTCCCTCTCATTTCAGATGCAAGCACAATTTAGCCACATTAAAGAAGCAGCACAATGCCAGCACTTACCTCCTGCAAATGCAGCTTTCATCCTGAATTTCCTAGGTGCAGCCTGCTTTGAGCTGAACCAGGTTGATCAAGGAATTAAATAAGGATTAAGCGTGTTGGAAGGCGCTTGCTAATCTGGCAATCAGACAAACCTATGCAAAATCATCTGCTTCCTTTCTTCTAATATGAATAGAAAAAAAAAAACATGCAGTTAGCTCTTTTGTTAATTAGAAGATCAGCAAAATGCGGTCCACTCAGGTAATCACATGGGGGGGATTTAGACAGTCAACAGAGGTAGACAAATGCACTACTATGGGGCACACGTACCCCGGGGCCCACTGGGCTCCTCAACCTCTGCATCTAACCCAAGCCCTTCTGCCCTCTGTTGCCTGCATTTCAAGGCTCTTGGCTTTGGCTTGGCCTCCTTGTGCTTGGAAAGTCGGTGTCAATGGCCTGGATCGTTTTCTCCACCCAAACTCACTGCCCAGGAGCATACCCCATGGGGTACAAGGGAACCTAGGGACTGGGACTGACCCCAAATCCGGGAGCAGCTCTCACCTCGGCCAGGGACTGCCTGTGTGACCCAGGGCTGCAACCGCATCCTCTGGAGGCTCAGCTCGCTCCTCCATATCCTGGGGCTCCTTGGAAGATTAGGCAAGCAGCGGCCCTAAGCATGTAAATTTCTAGCAATCAATGTGGGACCCATTCCCCTGAAGATAAAACCCTTCCTGGGGCTGTCTCCCCTGCCCAGATGGCTGCCTGAGTCTGCCTGAGCTGCAGGCCTTCGGCCACCTGCTGGGGGCACAATCCCAGTCCCCACTGCTTCTTGTGACCCCTGTCCCAGGACAGGCATGGGACCCAGGTAGAGTGTCTCTTCAGGATTTTACATTTTCCCTGAGTAGGGAGTGTAAAAATGTGAGCCAGAGTGGCAGCCAGCCCTGTCCCAGGCATGCAGAGACTCAGGAATGCAGTGAAATCCATGAGCACGAGGCCCAAGCCTCCTCTCCCATGAGTCTCCTAACCACTTCCCACCTGCCCTTCTGCGCCTCAGAGAATCAGGGTCAGCCTCTGGACATGCAGCTTGCCAGGCCTCCCAGAATCCTCTTTTGGTCCTTGCATGTCCTTCCTCCTGCTTCAAGCAGATGGATTCTAAGGTCATAAATCTAGCAGTGGATTTCTCAGCTTGTGCTGTGCCAGGGGCTCTGTGCTGCTCTCAGGATAAAGACCAAAACCTCTAACACTGCCCAAAGACATCACCCCCACCAAGGATGCCTCCCAATTGCTTCAGGGACTAGTCCCCCCTCCCTGGAGTGTCCTGCCACCCATCTGCACCTGGAATGCTTCTGGGAAGACTTGGCCTCTGAGAGCAGCCTTGAAGCTCTGGGGTCCTGCACAGCTCAACCCCACACACTCTCCAATTTCCTCTTCTCCTACCATCATCCTTGTGTTAATGTCTGTCTCCCATGGTAGACTGGGAACTCCAAGAGGGTAAGGCTCATGCCTCCTTGTTTCACTCACTCTAAATTATCACTGCTTAGAGCAGAGCCCAGTACAGTAAGTGTTCATGAAAACTTGAATGAATAAATGAATCACTGACTGGATGGATGGATGAATTAATGAATTAATCACTGGATGGATGGATGGATGGATGGATGGATGATGGATGGATGGATGGATGGATGGATGGATGGATGGATGGGTGCATGAACGGATGGATGGATGAATGGGTGAATGAGAATCCCTCTCTCAGCTTGTTACCTGATCCTAGTTCCTCTTCATTCATGAGCTCTTTGTAGAAGACCTCAGAGGTTTCAGCACTTTCCGGCTTAGTCTCCCTCTCCTGCTGTCCCCTCGTCTACCAGATCACTTTTGTTTCCTAAGCACTCCCACAGGATAGCATTCAGTGGCTCCCTATTGCCAGGCTTGCACACACACACACACACACACACACACGCACGCACGCACGCACGCATGCACGCACGCACAAAACCCTCTTACTGAAACTCCCAATTTTTCCCTGCTAGACAGTAGCTGCAGTGAGCCCCTCACACCCACAGCAGCCCGTCACCCCTTCCCACCATCCCTGCGCACAGCCCCCAGGCTTTTTTCCTGAGCTTGCTCACCTGTGTCTCCTGCTGGCAGGGTCTTCCTTCTTGCTCTGGTTCCACTGCTGCAAATCCCTGTGCAGAATCCTTGCTTTCCCAGGCCCCCTTACAATTAACCCTTCCCCGCAGGAGGCCCTGCCTGAGTCCTTCTCACAGCGCTCCACTGATTATACTTAAGCTTAGGACCATTTCCCAGACCTCCCTAATTGCTGTAGTTCCTTGCAGGGCGCTGAGCCCTTTCATATATGTGATCCAATTTGATCCTAAAAACTTTGTAGGGAACTTGGGGCATGTGCTTTAGTACATGATCCAACTGCAAGGGTTAGACATGCGCGGCTTGGCTTGGTAATAAAGACTGGTAAAGGCCTGGCTCCTGATTTGAGCCACATCTCCCAGTTCACAGGCTCCATTCTCTCTGCAAGATGACCTGCTCCAAAATAACAACACACACGCAGCAGCAAATAGAAGTTTAGGTCCCCGTGGTGCCAACTGTGGCCCCAAGGCCAGCCTTGTGTCTCGGGGCCCCAGCACCACCCCAGTTCTCATTGTCACCTCTCGGGGGAAATCCTCAAGACAGCTCTGCAGTCGGCCGCTAGCCAAGCAGTGACTAACCTGAGTCACTTGCCCAGCCCTGGGACGAGCAGCTGGAGGAGCCGCTCACGTTGCCCTCTGCCCACCCCCCAGGAGCTGAGGGCAGGAAGGGCCAGGAGCTAAACAGGTGGATGGCAGGGCTGTGTCGGTACACAGGCACCTGCGCTTCTGCCTGTGGGCTGCCCACTGGGGAGTCCGCTCCAACTCTCAGCACCTCAGTCTCCCCATCCTACAGTGCAGGTCACAAGGATACAATGACAACGAGGGCCTCATGTGGCTGTCACCCAGGGCCCCCAGACTCCGGATCACAGCAGAGCCCCATACAGAGCCTCAAAACCTAAAGGCCAGGACTGGGCCACGGGCTGGCCCCAGGGATTCTGTGGGCAGCCTTGGCTCACCCAGCCCAACAGCCTCATCTACAGATGGGAAGCTGTGGCACAGGCAAGTGGAGGAGCCATCCCAGGTCTCTCTGTAAGCTGCTGGCCGGACCTAGGACTCTAACTCCCTGCAGCACAAGCTGGTGGTGTGTTTCCCACAGGGGAGCTGCGCACCAGCCTGACTACAGCACTCCAGCCTCACACACACCACAGGTATCACCGCACTTCCGAGTCAGGCAGTGGGGTCAGCACCCAGCTGCGGCTTCCAGCTGTGATCTTGTTGCCTCTTACATCAAACACACTCAAAATGCCCATAATTAGAACACTGTGAAAGCAAAAGAGCAACAGGGATGGAGCTTTTAGAATAGTTCTTGGTATGGAGCCGTCATACATACTTTTTGGCCATTAGAAGCCACAGAGAGATATGAGATACTAAAAACAGATACTCTTGGCAAACCATTGACCATCGTGAATATAAAGGACACAGCAAACATGTCAGGGTGGAACTCTGGGGTGCGCCTCTTGCCGGATTCCAGTGAGACCTCAAATAACTGCGCACATCAGGCTTCCCAAGGGCCTGGGGCCCCAGGGGTTGCTAAGCAGCTTTCCAGCCCCACCAGGAGCTGGGGGGGGGGGTGCTCTGGACACCTGCTTGCCCCTCACTCCTGACCACCAATGCCTAGGGTGCTGTCCAGCCTGGTAAACTGACCCCTATCCAATCCCAAACAATCAAAGCTGACAAAAACTTCTCCAAGCCACTTCCTGCCAACTCTAATTGCTCTGGGCTATATTTTATGTATTTTAATTAGTGCTTTAAATTTCACAAGTAACATCTCAAGACACTCTGGCAAAAACTCCCTCTTCAAAAAACTCGAATAAATTCTTTCCAGGCAGACAGCAGCCAGCAACCTTGACATGGATGATGCATGGGAACCCGTCACTCCGCTGCCAGCGTCCTGTCATCAGGGAGAGGCCATGTGTCTGGGACAGGAGTCCGAGCAGCCCTCCTAAAGGGGGTTCTTGTGGTCAGCATGAGCCCCATGTTCTTCACATAAGATCCATATCTGGGCTTGTCCACACAAGGCTCTCATCGCTGCTGTAGTGCGCTGTTCCTGACCTCACGGCCAATTTCTGCCACTTGCTCATTTTTTGAAACACATGGGCCACGCCAGAGATCTGCTTTCTAGTGGCCTGGAGGGAGAGAGATCCTGGCGTTACTTTTTCTACCTCTGGCTGGTCCTATATAGCAGTCAAAGTGGGTGACCATCACGGTGGGCACTTAGAGCTGAAGAATTCCATGTTGGCATTGTACCACCTCCCCTGCAAGCCACAATGCCTGCTCCATCATACTGGGGTCCTTGGAGGCTGGGACAACCATTGTCTGTATCTCCAGAGAATAGCACACACAGCCTGGAACACAGTAGGGACCCCTTAACTATCCACAGAAAGAAATGTAAGCAACCCCCTTCCACAGATGCCACAGTGCCACAAAACTCCAGTGTGTATCCTGCCATCTGCCAGCCACACATGGGTCCTGAACAAGTCAACACAGCTTTCTAAGTCTCCGCATCTGCGCCTCTAGCACAGCTGTGTGGGCTAAGGCACACACCCGCCTCTTACATTCACTTTCCTGAGCCCATTCACCGGTCACGAGGGAAGCCCTCTGCTCCTGGCCCTGTTCACGGGAGGCCACACAGAGAGGAACTCCACAGACCTCCAGCCAGCCCCAAGGGGCAGAGGCGGGCACGCAGGGGAGGCGGCTCCCACGGCTTTCCTCTCGGGTGGGAGAAGGGCGTATTGCCGGCAGCTTCCGGCCCCAGGTCCTGGGAATGGGCTGCGTCAGCTTCCACTCATCACAGAACCAATGCAGACTCCTGGGATGGGGTCCTGATGGCAAAGGGTAGAAGCCTGTGCCAGTCCTCTAGGTGAGAAATAGGGAACCCAGCTCCTATGATTTTCAACAACTCCCTGCTCTGCACCTGCAGCCTGCAGTAATCCTCCTACTCCTGCCTTGTATCGGAGTCTGTCTGGGGAATACCATTACACACACACACACACACACACACACACACACACACACACACACAGCCCGTCAACCCAGGCTCCTCCTTTTCTTAAAAGAATTGAAGTTGGCAGTACAATACCTCAGGGTCTCAGAAGGCAAATATCAAAGCCCAGTTTTGCTGATTTCTAGCTGTTCAATGGTAGGAAATTCAGTTTTACCTGTTTGAGCCTCTACAGGGAGCGATCAAAATATACAGTGAGTGTTTAAATTTTTCAGAATATTACAATTAAAGTCACCGTCCCCTGAACCCCCTCGACCTTTCCCTCCTCGCATCCAGCACACACGTCGCACTATCCTGGCCATGGTTCTTGAAGTCCTCTTGCATGACTCTCTCACCAAGGTCCAATCAGAAATGCAGTAGTGCCGGTGCCATTTGCCATCCAAATAAAAGACTCCTGAAAGCATGACAGGATCCTGTTCCACTAACGACCCTCCTGAGAGAAGAGTTCCAGATGGGATGAAGGGGTCTGAAGCCCAGGAGAGGAGGATTTTGAAGAAGAGTTAAGTCAACGTTTCTTAAACTGTGATAAATGTTTACGTTTTTAATATTTGCCACACATTCCAACCACATCTTGCATTTCCTCACCTGTAAAATGGGAGCAAGAATATTTGCCCCATCGGAGTGCAGATAACATGAAATCAAATCACCTCTAAGACACCCAGGGCGGCGCCTTATCCACTGGCCGTGCTCATTAAGAGGATGGTGGTGACAGTACTGGTAGTCATAGTAACAAGTCTCAATTGTGCTCCAGCACCTGGAGGGTAGGAGCGGCCCCAAGGCTTTTCAGGTCCCCTCACCCCCACCACGGAGAGGCAGCAATGGAGACAGAAAGGTTGGGCACTCAGAGGGAGGAGCCTGGCTGCCTGGCTGGGGGGGCCACAGCTCAGCCCCTGCAGACTGCACCCCGAAATCCCCTAATTAATACTTCACCTCTTCCGCCCCTGTCCTCCAGGGGCCTCTCGAGCAGGCAAGGGGCCTCCCTTCACTTGGTGGCAGGGGTGCTGGGGTGCGTGCTGTTACCTTGGCAGAAAAGGGTATAATTAATCCACAGCATTATCCTTTCATAAAGCTTGCACCTTTGTAGCTGAATTAGCTTTTCATATCCAGCTAAGGCACGCAGGAGACTCCGTGGGCTGCAGGCGTGGCAACCAGGGCTGTTGCTATGGGTTCAGTCCTGGGCAGAGAGGATCCTGCAACCCAGAGCAAGGTGTACATGGGACTGAATGAGGCCCAGAGCTTCGCGGCACAGGAGGAGGGGCCCCAGGTACCAGGTTGTGCCCAGCAGTTCTGCCCTGACGGGTCATAGCATTGTAGTTGGGGACAGGACATGGCAGTTGTAAGGTGGCTGGCAGGCACTAAGCTGGCACAGTCCCAGGCTTCCTCTTAGGGACTCTGTCTGTCTTTGCAGTGTGTGTGTGCTGTGGGGGTGCTCATTTCAGGAGTGAGAAGAAGAGCTCTCGGCCCCTCCAGGGTCCTGCTGGAGCTCCCTGGGTTTCTGGCTGGTGCTGTCCCCTGGCCTGAGAACTCATGACACGTCTCCTGGCACCACCAGGGAGGGACAGGGGCTGTGGCCAGAGCCACACGATCCGGGCGAGGTCTGCCTGAGGTCCCAAGACAACTGCCCTTCATCATCTGTCTTCTGCTGCTTTAAAACCTATGGAGGAAACAGAATAGTGTGACCACACTGCCAGCACCGGGCCGATGAGCCAGAAGGGGTCAGTGATACGGCCTGGAAGGAGTGGGACCAAGCGCACAGGACAGAGAAGAAGGAACGTGTTGAGCGAGTCCCCAGGGATTTCTGGGGGGAGCGCTGGGGCTGGGGCTGGGGCCGGGCTCAGGTCTTCCCAATAGCCTGTGTTCAGCCCACACTGGAAATGCCAGGCCCTGAGCCGAGCTGGCTTCCCTCAGGTCATTCGTGCTTACAGCAGGACACCATGACTACCACCCTGCATTACAGGTGTGGAAATCAGCTCAGAGGGGTCAGGAAACTGCCAAGGTCCTAAGGCTGGAGAACAGATTTTTAAGCTGGGCCTGCCTCACTCCTAAGGCCTGGCTTTGAAATGTAATGCCTTACAGCTACCTCCAACTATGAAAAGATGCAAAATATTATGAGAGAGCTAAACAGCTGACCTGATCAAGCAGATAGGGCACCAAAAGGATGCCGGGCCAGCCACACCTGTCATCCCAGCTACCCATGAGGCTGAGGCTAGAGGGTCATGGGTTTGAGACCAGCCTGGGCAACTTGGCAAGAGCCGGTCTCAAAATTAAAAAATAAAAAGTAAAAGGGTGTAGTTCAGTGGTTGAACACTCCTAGCTCAACCTCTACACCAAAAGATCAAAAGAGAAAACATGGATGGTCTCTTGGCAGGGTGCACTGTTAGCACCAGGCCCCAGACCTCGTCACTGGAGGGAAAGGGCTTGAGGGCAATTTAATTTCCCAGGACTGCTTTTTGGGAAGCTCAGACCATGTTTAGGTGAAGGCAGCAGAGTACCCAGATGTAAGAATTATCAGAGAGTCTGTGACCCATCTGATCCCATGCCTTCCATTGAATTCAGATCAATAAACATGCGCCAGACAATAACTGCTAGAAATGAGCAAGGGACAATCGGATTAGCAGGGTAAGAGAGAAAGCATCAAAAGAAAAGATAAGATCACAAGGTAGAATGTGCGGTCCCTCTCTACACCTCAGCCTAAGAAGCAAAGACAGCCAGCTGGGCCTTGATGGCCGGATGGGCAATAGGTGAGGCTGGGGGTCCACTTCGAATTAGGGAGCAATGGATCTGCCGGATCACAGAAGGGGACCTGTGTACTCAGATTTATCACCATGTGGCCTTGCAGGCATGGAGTGCTAGATGGACCTGGAAAAGGTATATTGATTAATCTTGATTGATAACTCAACTGGGTTCGGGGACTCCTAGAGAAGAAACTGGATTGTGAGAGTGTTCAGCTCTGTGGGTTCAGCTTGGATGGGCACACAGTTGAATGGACTATCAGGAGTAGGGCCTACCTGGAGAAATCAGGCCATGAGGCTGTGCCTGTGGGGGCGCTGGTTCCTGGCTCCTTCCTCCCAGGCTCTTCCTGTTTTCCCATGTGCTCGAAGTCGAGTGGCTTTCCTTTTCCACGGCTTTTCTTTGCTATGTCATCTCTGCCATGGAGCCAGTGACCATGGACCAAATCCTCTGTAACCATGAGCCTAAATACACCTTGTCTATTGTTGTGTGTGTCAGGTACCTGGTCCTAGCAGCAGGAAAGCTAGCACACACAACAGGACAGGGGATCGGGACTGAGGACTGAGAGGCTTGCAGCAGAAGCTAACCTGGTGAGCCGCTTGGAAGGGTCACTCCAGCTACAGGGAGAAGTGAGGAGCCAGGTTATCCTCATCAAAGAGCTAAGGAAACAGGTTTGGAGAGGCTGGCACCCCCCCCAGGTCACACTGCCAGCAAGGGGGGCGCAAGATCTCCGGCCCAGGCCTGCTGGCTCACACGCCTTATCCTCTAAGCTTCCCTGGCAACAGCAGAGATCTGTCTCCCTTCAAAGTAGCAACTTTGTACTTGGAGCCTTGCCTGGAAGGACGGTTGGTCCCCAGAGACAGGGTGAAGAACGGACTGATTAGACGAGGTATGACAAAGAGACCCACATTCATGTCCAGCAAGTCAAGCTGGCTTCAAACGTAGGACTTGGACGGTACCACCCCAAGTGAAGCCACTGTTTCCCCAGGGACTGCCTGAGCACCCTGGAGTCCCACACAGAGAGGCTGGGGGTGGGGCAGAAAAGCTGAAGAACGCCCCCACCACCGCGAGTCCCCAGGGAGGCAGGCACGCTGACAGCGCGCCTCGCCTGCTCCATCAAAGCCAGACCTTGCTATGCTGCACGTCACTGTGTGTTCACAGAGAGGAAGCACGGGTGGTTTTGATGCATCGATGCGGGCAGTGCCAGATTTTCACAGACATCATCAAGGCAGGCAGAGTCAGCAGCAAATGCAGTGTGTGCGTTCAGGCTGTACGAGCGGCCTGGTGTGCAAGGAGCCTGCCCAGCCTTGGGATGGGAGCCTCAAGACAGGCAGTGCAGGCCTGTGTGCAGGGTTTCTGGACCACTTGACAGAGCCTCTGTCTCACCAGGGTTATGTCTGTCCACCACAAGGCCGGCCACGCGAGCCCCACACAGAAAACCTGTCACTCTTACAATTAAGAGAATTATTTCCCAGGTACTTTTCCAATTGACCATATCGACAAAGTCTTGAAATTTGATTATTTTAGGGACACATAAAGCTTTTCCCTTGGTGAATACATTCAAGTTTAATTTCAGTAATATTTCCATTAACAACCCATAATTAAAGCATCTAATAAAGATCAGTAATTCACTTAGCCTGATTTGAGGTACAGGGAGAAAAAAAAACAGAAAAGAAGAAAAAAATGCATTTGTGGAACTCAAGTTCCATTCTGCTGTTAAATGAACATTATGATTTTTCTCGGTGTCTTAATTGAACCTCATTTTTTCACAGGAATATTAAACAAAAATTAAATTAAGCACGTAATTTCACTTTGAGAATTAAAAAAAAAAAAAAAGGAGTTGGAGTAGAAAAGTACTTCTGAAACAGCCATTAGAGGATGGAGCGGGTCAGGGCTGTGGGTAACTGTGCACTGCACCCCAGCTGCCATCCTAGCGGCCCCACACACCCCTAGCTCCTAGCAGGCAGGCCTGGGCCCCTTGCCTTCAGGGCTGCCCAGTTTCCATCCATGTATCTGACGCCAGGTGGGTTGGCATTGGTGGCTGCAGCAACTTGATGGGTGATAGAAGTGGGGTCCCTGGCCTGGACCCCAGTCGGCAGCTGGTGGAACCAGCTCAGGCAAGGAAGGCAGGGCAAAGCCAGCAGCTCACAGGGGAGCAGCGTGGCGGAGCCAGGCCCCTGACACGGACTGCTCCATCCCCATCAGCTCCTGGGCAGGGATTAGTGGCTCTTGTTTCTGGATACAGAAGCAGTAGCTGCTCTTCTTGCCTCCAAAGGCAGGAGGTGTACATAGGCTGGGTCCTTCAAGAAGTCAAGCCCAGGAGGGGACCCTGGGTGCAGGGCTTTATGGGACAGGACAGCTAGGGGAATTCACAGTGGAAGTGGAGAGGCTGAGGGCTGTGGGCCTTCTGCAAGGAGAGCAGGTGGAGGAAAGGAGAGGAGGAGGGAAGGAGGCCAGGAGAGAGGCCATTGGAGACCGGAGCAAGCGTGCTGTCTCAGCCTCACTAGGGAATAAGACGGCAGCAGGGGGCTTCAGAGAGCGGCAGCGGGGAGCTGCAAGCAGTCGCCAGAGAGCAGAGGTGTATATGTAAAGCCACCCAGCCAGGGCCCTCCACTTTGCCACCTTGCCACTCTGCCTCCCTTGGTTCAGTTTCTCATCACTGGCCAGGAGCCAGTGATGAGGAACTCATTTCTTGAAGTACTGTTGTCAATTTTCCACCACGGAGGCACTACACCCGACGCCCACAGCTTGCAGGAGGAGGGGTTCACTCGGCTCAGGCGGTAGAGCGCTCAGCCTATGGTTGGCTGGCTCCAAGGGAGAGCCGGCCTGGCAGAAAGGCACTGCAGAGGCAGAGGGAAGCCCCTCGGAGCCCGCGGGCAGTCAGGAAGCAGAGACCGAAGGGAGGAGCTGGTCCAGGATCTGCTCTTCCAGACCACGCCCCCAGGCACCTGCCTCCCTCCAGGCCCCTCCTCCTAACCGCACACCCAGCCGCTCTGTGGATCATCGAACAGATTGATCCCCTGCGACCCGGTCCACACACGTGAGACTTTTATAAACCACAACAATTTTGAAACCAAGACGTTTGGAGCTTTATTTGTGGGCTGCTCTTGAGAGGCAATCACTTTGCTAGTGAGCAGGTCTGCTGGAGCCAGGTCCCAGCCAGGGCTGGGAAGGAGGTGGGGTGGAGGATGCGGTGGGGAGACAGGGTGGCAGGTGACGATGGAGAAAGAGGAGAAATCACACATGTAAGGGAAGTGAGGGTCTTTGGCAGGTTCAACGGTAGTCAGAAGCCCTACGGGATGTGAAGGGGAGCCGGGTGCGGGTGTTTACAAGGCCCTTTCCTGGGGTGTCCCTTTACCTGGCAGAGCTCCATGCCCCGCGGTCCCTGCCCAGAGGTCTTCTGCAAGGGAAATGTGATTAAACTAGTGGTACCCCGGGGCTTTTGTCCCATCCGTGTCCAGCCTGCACCTGCCTGACCATCCCTGGAGCTGGGACCCTGAGTTTGTGTCCCGTTCCCATCCCATGGGTTCAGGGATCCTGAGCTTACAGCTCCTGTGCAGGGAGGGCACAGTGAGCAGGGAGGACCCACGGCTGGAATTCTAGTGGCATGGGACAGCAGAGTCGGGAGACAGGACACAGAGAAGAGGCCAGGTTGTGATTTAAGCCCGAGGGCAAATACCTTAACTTCCGATTCAAGGACTCAGAAGAGCTGGGGTGTGGTGGGGAATGCCTCCAACCACTGTAGTCTGGGAAGCTGAGTCAGGAGGACAAGTTTAAAACCAGGGATTTAGTGATTTAGCCAGACTCTGTCTCAAAAGAGACAATAAAAGACTGAAACAGGAAATGTAGCTCAGTATGAAAGCCCTGGGTTCAATTCCCAGCACTGCAAAAATATAAAAGGAAGCAGCGAGAAGCTTGAGAGCTCCACCCAGTAGGCTGACATGAGCCTCAGTGCCCACCCTGGCGGAATCCCAGCAGCAAAATGTTCTGCTTTTTTGTGGTGCCTTTCCACTTGTGCGTGGTAAAGCAGAGGAGTGCGGAAGGCAGGAGGAGGTGCAGAGGGCCAGCTCCCCCTGGATGTGCAGGACCACAGTCAGACGTGTCCTGGGGGAGGCAGAAGCTGTCTCCATGAACCCTGGAGCACAGCAAGCTCTGCCTTCTGTCCTCCCCCAGCACACACACACACACACACCCCACAGCCCTATCCCAGCCCTGGGTCCAGGCGAGATCCCTCCCGGGAGATGCTGGCTCCTCCTCATTGGGCCCTTGCTAGCAGCCCTGGGAAGCACAGTAACTCAGCTCACCGCACAGCCCCATAATGGCGTGTCAACCCACAGCTGATGATTACTGCTTCATCACAGGCTCATAAAATCCCCACATTGCCATGAATCACGGGCCCTGCCAGCCCGAGCCGGAAGCCAGCCAGCTTGGATTGAGGCTGCCTAACAAGCAGCTGCTGTGGTCGTCAGAGATCACCTTCTGGACCGAGGCCCTTTCCCCACGCTGCTTCCGGAAATCAAGAGGCTGGAGGACTGCAGGATTCGAGTGTGTAATGGGACCAACCAACCCTTAGGATCCTGGAGCCCCGAGGGGGGCAAAGTTCTGTTCAGGTGCTACCTGCACTGGGCAGGACTTTCCAGAGACACAAACCCAGAGTATGCACAGACCTGAAGAGAGGCAGACTTGAGGAGACTGGCTCATACGGCAAGAAGGGCTGACAATCTCACCTTCCGGGGTAGTCTGTGAGGCTGGAGAAGCGCCGTTTCCACCCGCCATCACTGAAGTGGGCATGGAGGGCCAGGTCCTGTGCACTCCATCGCACCTGTCTTCTGCAGTAGCTGCAGAGGTGCCAAGACACCTACTTTGGAGAACCACCAGTCTCATCTCCACAGAGGCTGGCCCAGCCCGAGAGAGAAGGAAGGTGACACCTTCACAGCCAACTCGCTGTGTCTCTGAGTCAGTTCCTGCTAGACTCCTGTTCCTTGGGCAGAGGCTGCACCCACCCGCCCTGCAGCTATGGGTAGCCATGCAGCATTTGCTGGAAGAGTGAGTGAAGACAGGGGCAATGCGCACTCCAAGCTGGAAGTCCCAGCTGAGAACCCGCACCCAGAACTGAGCATGCACCGGCTCCCCAAGGAGCAGAATGGCTGAAGGTCAGGGAAGACCCAGGAGGCCTCGCCTGGCAGCACATGCTGACAGAGCACCCCTGTGGTTACAGGAAACCAAAGCTGGGTCCTAGGAACCCACTCAGTAGGCCAAACAGAGGCCGACAGCCCAGAACAGCTGGGGGTGACCCCAGATGAGAAGTCCAACAATGAAGATCTCATGGGTGAGTGAAAAAAGCTGTCCTATGCAGCCTGGGACAGAATCGTCCTGGGTTTGCAGTTTTTTTAGTTGCTATGAAAAAACACCTGGAGCTGGGTACTTTATAAAGAAAGGAGGTTGACTCGGCTCACAGTGCAGGAGGCCAAGACTCCAAATGACCTGTTGAAGCTTTTGTGAGGACCCTCCTTTCCCTCAACTGTGCTAGGGTGTGGGAGGAGACATCAGGAAAGAGCACATGTGAAAGAGGCCGCGTGGCTTAACTGTATGCCACATTCATGGCTCAGACTCGCTTTTCTTGAAACAGCCTGCTCTCCAAGGATCTAACCAAGTCCCTCCCTGGAGAGCCCAGTCCCTGTCTCCCCCGGGCAATGACCTACTTAACTGGAGCTAGGCCCCACCCCTTAAAGGTTCCACCCCCTCCTAACACCAAGCTTTTGGCACAGGAATTTAGGGGAACAAACACAAGCCACCAAACCGCAGTGCTCCAGACTAGCTGCTAGGAGCAGAGACAGGGGCGGTTCTTTGTGTCGTGCTGGGGGGGGGGGGGGGGGGGGGGGGGGGGGGGGGGGGGGGGGGGGGGGGGGGGGGGGGGGGGGGGGGGGGGGGGGGGGGGGGGCGGGAGCTGTCTCCCTGCAGCAGATAATGAATCGGGAAAGGATGACGTGAGCCCTGAGACTGGGAGGCTTCCTGCCAGCTGTCAGTACAGCTGTTCCTCAGACACTGGGTGCGACTGGTTAGGGAGACCCCTCCCCACCCCCAAGGAACAAAAGGAAAGATAGTGACAAAGGGGCATTTGGAGAACTCTTTCTCCCCATACCTGGAAGGCCTTTCCTTTAGGGCCAGGGAGGGAGAGAGGGGAGGCCACCTACCTGCAGGCTCCCTTTCTGTTCTTGGAACAAGATGAGTGGGACTTTTTACATCCTCACCTCCTCTTCCTTTGAACATGGGTGCCCAGCCCTGGCCAACCTTTTGCAGCCCCTGAGGCAAGGGTCTCCTGGAAGCACTGATGCCCAGACCCCAGCTCAGAGGATCTTCCTGACCTGGGCCAGATCCTGGGTATAAGAGCCAGTCTTGTACTGCCCATATCATACCTGTGACCAGTAAGCCCAAGATATCCTTGCTGAAGAAGTGAGTGAACACCTTGCGATGGAGGCTACTTAGGCACGACCAGCTAGTAACGGTGGCAGAGGCCTCTCCACGCATGCTGTCCAGACTGCTTTAGCTCTTGGGCCCAGGAGTTAGACAGGGCCTGGTCTGTGGGCTGCGGCCAGGAGCATTTGGATGCATTGCCAGGCCCGCTTTCCAGTACAGCCCATGCAGCACCCCTGGTTCTCTCTCCCTCTGCCTCAGCGACACTGCAGCCCACAGTGGCAAAGGTGACAGAGGACTGTCCAACATTCCACGGCCTTTCATGAGTGAGAAATCAGCTTGGTGCATAGCCATGGAGATGTGTGGGTCTGTGCCGGGCAGCCCCTGACAGAGACAGCATTGTGTGGGCTGTAAGAGTGTGAGACTGAAAGCAGGGGAAATACAGAGTCCCTCTGCCACCACAAAGCGTGCACAGGTGGGTGACATCTAGTGCTGTGACAAAAGTGTGTAAAGAAAGATCCAGGCCCTCTTTGTCTACTGCATCCGTCCCATCCTTGTGTCCCTGTCCCCTCTCTGTTCACAGGTGGCTCCTACACTTCTTGACATCTTGCTCCTGTCACACAAGTATGCAAAGTAGCAAGAAAAGAGGAGGCATGAGCAGCCTCCATCTCTCCCTCCCTCCTTAGCACAGAGCAGAGTCTTTCCCATGAGCCTCGGTTGACATCCAGAGTCAAGTCCTGTGGCCAAAGCCAGCTGCAGAATTCTCCAGACGACTTTGTACAGCATTGTCTACAGATGTGGGCTGAGCCATCCTGGAAGGGCTCAGTGTGTCCTCACTGCCCACCACACCGGGACAAGGAAACTCTGCCTGAGGCCGCTGGTGGGCCAGAGGCGGGAGGTTTGCCTGCTGCGGCGCGTGCGCGCGTGTGCGCGCGCGTGCGTGCGTGCGTTGGCTGGGGCGGTTTCTGTGGCGGAGCCTAATTGCTAATTGCAATTTGTCTCTAAGTTGCTGATTTGGGGAGTGCACCAGGGGACCCATTGCCGCCTCACAGAAGCAAGATCCAGAGGCAGGATCCTTTGTTTTATTTCCTCTTTCAAAAGCGCCTCATGAGCCATGTCTTTTATGGCCGCACACTCATTATGCCTCCGTGTATTGCTAAGAGTCTGAATGATTTTTTTCCCTCCAAAGCACTGAGGAGAAAATACTTACAAGTGACCCAGCGGTGGCTGTAGGGTGGGCCTAGCTCTGGCACCAGAAGAGGAGGTTTTAGGACCATGGCTCGGAACTCACCCAGCTCTACTAGCACTGAGAGGACCAGCAGGCTGGTTCACTCAGGAGGACCAAGGAGATGGTGGCACGGACGTGGTGATTGAGGGGCACCCTGAGCCTCGCTGCACTCTGCAAAATCTCTTCCCCACCCCCAAGTTCCTAAATCAACCTTGGGTCTGCAACTTGAGTCAAACTACGTTCCAGCAAGCTCCCCGCGCTATGGACCCGGTGTCTGCAAGGGTCCGGAGCAGACACCCAGCTGTGTGTAGAAGAGCGCGGTCATTTCCGGCCAGGCGATGAGCGGCTGCTGTCCGGGCCCCGAGCACCTACGCTTGCTGCTGGTCGACCCACCTCAGGCATGGGGTCTCCCTCCTCCCCACAGCCCAGCAACAGGAGGGCTAATGCCTGGCATCCCAGGGGCTCTTCCAGGACTGGGCTCCACTCCTGCCTGGCTGCTGTTCCTGCAGCTGTGACATATTTTGGCTGTCACTTCCTTCCAGTTGTAACCCCAAAATGATCCATTGGAAGACATCCGGTTTAGCTGAAAAATAGTAGCAAATGTTGTATTCTATGCTGCAATTGACTCGCATTTGCATTCACATGAAAGCACTGTTTTAAAATACTACCAAATAAAACCATTTCTCCAAGCAGGCGCACAGCAGCCCGTCCGTGGAGCTGGTCCCTCCAGCACGGGCACCGTCCAGCTAGCAGGGAACCAGTCTGGGAACCAATGATCCGAGATGCCGGCATCAGAACATCGCTGCCCAGCTGTGCATTTGGCATCTAGAAAGCCAGAGCCAACCAGTGTGCAGTCAATGCCCATGCTTTGCCTTGGGGGACAGCTCACCCCTGCTCCCTGCCAGCTTCTCTGTTTCCGGTTCCCATTTCCCCAGGCTCATGAGGTTCATTTTCTGTTCCCCAAATCTGCTCGGGGCTTCCTGTCCCCAGGCTGTTGCTCACGCTGTGCCTGCCAGCAGGGCCACTCTGCCTCAAAGCAGGCATCAAAGCCCAGTGAGAGCTGCACCCCCAGACTGCCATCTGCTCCTCTCTCCTGCTTCCCCACCTATCCTGTGGCTCGCATCCCTCCCTACCTGGCACACCAGGTTCTCACGTTCATCTTTGGAACTTGACTCTGAATTCCTTGAGGGAGGGCTCCCGATCTGTGTCCTCGGCCAAAGCCATAGCTGAAGCACACACGCACTCTCCACGGCTTGGCATCGGCCAGTGCCACTTTCATCTCCTAAGACAGGAGGGGTGGAGCAGAGCAAGTGGCTTAGACAAAAGTGGGACCCCAGAGTCCCATGAGGGTAAGAGTATGAGGGATACGAGGGACAGATTCCTCTGGTACCATAAGTTCCGAGGGGCATCACGGCAGCGAGAACGAGTTCTGGAGCTCCACTGACTGCATTCAACCCTGCCCCAGCTGCTGCAGGACTTGGCTGAAATTCTCACCTCTATGTTCTCATCTGTAAAATGGGGATAACAACACCCCCCACACACACACTCAGCTTTGTGTCAGAGAACTGACAAATGCTTGGAACAGACGGGGCACAGTGAGCAGGGGGCATGTGATCATGTGACATATATGAGGTCACTGTCCCTGCTGAGGCCTAGAGCCAACCCCACAACAGCCTCAGCAAGCTGGGTGCCCACATTTTAACCCCTCTTCCTTTCCTATTGTGGAGGTGGCCACAGTCACCCCACTACCCCCTCTCCTTCCTCCATGACTGTGTGTTACCCTCTGCTTTAGGGTGTTCTAATGTGTCACATTCACAGCTTTGGCTTGTAGGATTTGGAGCTCTGAGACCCAGGCTAAATACGGACCCTGGAGGGTGTCTCTGAGGTTAAAAAGAGACAAACATAAAAGTGTCCAAAGCCTAGCATCTCCAGGGGCCAGGGAGATGGCTCAGTGGAATAAGTGCTTCCCTGGCAAGTGCAAGGGCCTACGTTCAATCCTCAGTTCTGAAAAAAAAAAAATGCAACCAAAGCCTAGCATCTCCAGAAGTTATTTTATCCTGCCAGAACCCATTCTCCTCAAATTTTTAAAGAATTTATTTATTTGATACAGGGTCTTGCCATGCAGTTCACACTCATAGTGATCCTCCTGTCTCAGCCTCCCCAGCGCTGGCATTACAGGCGCGTACCACCACACCTGGTTCCAGTGGCTTGTATGATACACCTGGGGTTACAGAGCTGGCAGGGCATGTGGTATGGGGGATCGAACCCAGGTCCTCACGCTTGCCAGGCCAAGCTATCTCCCCAGCCCTCTCTTCACTTTTGTCATGGTACCCAATGTTTTGGACAATTCAAGATTAATTCCATTTGGTAAGCTCATAAAAGAAAGAGGAAAAAGAAGGGAAGAAAGATGGGATGAGGGGAGGATGTACTTCTAGTAAAAAAAAAAAATGGCGGTTATTCATAATTTAGGGTAAATTTGTTCAATCAGATTGCCTTTCTGACATGTATCTGATACTGATCCACTTGAAGACAGCAGTGTGGGTGGCTATGGATTTACCAAGAGAAAAGGCAGTTCAGAGCATATTCAGGAAGAACAAGGCTGGGTGGGGTGGACCAGTCTTTGGATCAGGGGCAGGCAGGAATGAGAGAGGGGGAACCCCGTCACCAAGAGTAATCTGAGTCAACAGGTTTCTCAGGGCAGAGAGACAAAGGGATGACCAGGAGGGAACTCTACAGAGAATTCCAGGGCAGCGCTCTCCCGCCTCCAGGGTGTGCGGGCGGAGCAGCCCCAGAGCAGAGCCACCGGCTCCTGGGCGTCTGTCCCCCTCATCTACCTTGCCGTGATGATGGCAGCCAAGTCCTCTCTGCGGACCTCAGAGTCAATACAGTGTGCAAATATGTTGGAAGGGGCCCCAGCCTCTGCTATCGCCCCACCCCCTCTCCCTGTCCTCCAGGATGATGGGAGACCCGAAAACCTGTAGCTCCTGCGCCTTTTCTGTAGACCACAGCTCCCTGGGGATGCCGCGGCAGTCGCTGGAATGGATTGCCCACTCCCAGCCCCAGCTTCAGCCCCCGCCCTCCCCAACCTGACCCTTCTTAATAAAGCAGCTTAGTGGTGTAGACGGATAACACTCCATCAGGGAGCCCAAGAGCTGGAGGGCCCCAAAAGAGCCCCTGGTTCAGACAGTAAAGCTCAGACGCTGCCTGAGAGGGGCGTGGCTCCCCCCCACCCCGGGGTGGTTGATGCCGTCTCCCCTCCCCGGCTCCACACACACGGGCATGGAATATCTGTGACTTGTCGGAACCTGAAGGCTCCCCTCTTCCCAGTTCATGTAGCCGCTGCGCATGCGCGTGCAGGATGCCAAGCTAGATCATGACGAAGCACTTCCTGGCCTGTGTACCCAAGCATCAGAAGATGCTTTGGGCCGCAAGAGACCAAAGCCCCCTTCTCACATGACTGTCACCAGGAAGCCGAGGACCCCATAGGCACCTCAGAGCAGCAGCGCCACCCCAGTGGGGCCGCTCATTGGCTCGCTATGGTACCCCTTCTTCTCTGTCGCTCTCCACCTTTCTACATTTGAAGTGGTGGCTTAGCTTTCCTCCTGATCCAAAGCCACTATCAGGTTCACGAAGTCCCCTCGACACAGGAACGTCCCACCATGGAAGGTAACCCACTTTCTTGTAGGGGTATTTTCCTCCTGCAGAATTCCCCTCCCTCCCATCAGTCAGAATTGGGTTATGTGCCCATTTCTTATCCAGTGACTGCCAAGGGCAATAGGGTTGAGCACAGCTGACTGAGACTTATGGGGTGCAGTCTTTAAGAGAGAAATAGGCACTCAAGAAAGAGGCCACCAAGAGGACAGTGGCAGTGAGCTGTACTCAACGGTGTCCAACATCAAGAACAAGTGTGGGATGCACATGAGGTTGACCAAGTTCAAATCCTTGCATTGCTATTCACTGGCTGTGTGGCCTGGAGTGGGTTGCTTCACCTCTCTGTGCCTCCAACTCCCAGGGAAATGTAATAGAATCAACCTCCGAGTGCATTAGAGCTGGTATAAATTAGCATATGTAAGGTATGCAAATACATGGCATATATAAGAGACTGGCTCGCAGTCAAATTATGTAGGCGTGGCTGTTAGCTGCTTCCTAAATCCTTCCCATTTTACATGCATAAACACACAAGCATAGACATACTCGTGCATGTGCACACTCTCAGCTCATGTGCCTCACATCAGCCCACAGGGGTCTCATTTGGATTCCGAGGCTCACCTGCATTTTTCAAACCTAAGGACCTCACGCATGCTAGCCCTTGTGGAGATAAACTTCCCACAATCTTTCCTACTGACATTTAAGAGCCTGTGTGACTCCTCGTCCTCCGCCTCCCTTCTTCCTTTTCCTCCTCCATAAGCCTCCCCAGTCCTGGGCTTGCTAAGCCCACCCTCATCCCCCAAAGTGCCCTGTGTCTCCTGTGCCTCTGGCGTTCTTGTGGCTCTCCTGACCTGGGACACACTTGACCCAGTCCTTGACCTCTCTTTGGACCACAAGACTGTGCCCTGCATACCAACAAATTCTTAGTCAGTATTTCCCCAGTCACACTGAACTGAAGCAAAATATGCAGTCTCTGGCTTCAAGGAGCCAACAGTCTCACTGGGAACAGAACAGACCCGGGGCCATGCACACAGCCCCCCGCACCCGAGCCCCAGCACGTGCAGCTCCCCTATCCTTCACCCCGCTGCCCTGCACACATGGTTCCTGCAGCCTGGAGTCCCCTCCTCAGTACCAGAGTCCTTGGGCAGCAGCCAAGCCCTCCCTCCAAGTCCTTCCTCCTGCACTGCCTCCTGGAGGAGCCCTCCGTGGTGACACTCCCCCATTCTGACGCCTCTGGATTTAGTGTGGGCCACCCTCTCCCTGCCTGGGAGCCCCTTGAGAGCCAGGACTGTGCTTCTCCACAACAGAGAGAAATCTCCTCAAGCAGCGGGGTGGGGGGCAGTGAACAAGTAGCAGAATGAATGAGAGCTCGTATTCTTGGGCAGCCCAGGAGCACCATGAGGGATTTGTCTTGGCCGTATTTGTCCACTTTGCAGAACAGCACCCCTAGGACCCTAATAACAGCTTGACAGCAGGCTGAGTCCTCAAGAGGCCAGTAGTCTGGAAGCCAGGAGCCACGCTGGCTGAGGACGCCAGGCATCCTGGCTGAGGAGATAAACGTGTAATTAGCGTAATCCTGCTCAGTACTCGCCTCTCCAAGCAGCAGCAGCAAACAGAGATGCCTCAGGCTAGGGATTACATGCACCTCTGGTCAAGTGGCCGCTATGATGCCAGAAGGGGGATCTCTCCAGCAAGCACCCAATGCGGGCACGGATGCTCAGGCATGAGCTTTCTCCCTGGGGTCCAGCTGACGGTGCCCAGCAGGGGTCCATGTGGTGGTCAGCGCTGGCTTTCCACAGTGGTCACAGCCTCAATGGTCCCCCAGGAGGCAGGAACTGTCTTGTCCAGCTGCCAGAGGAGCAAACGACTCTCAGGGTGGCCCCAAAGCACCAGAAGCCTCGCCGCCCACAAGCCACCCCTGTGGGCCTGGGTTCACATGCTCTGGTTTGGCTGGGAGGGAATTGGACAGAAGATTCTGCCTGCTTTCAGGGGCTGTAGGGGGGTTTGCTAGGAGCACCCTCAGTCTCTCCAGCCACTTCACTTCTGTCTGCACATGAAGGTGGAGGGATGCAGAATGGGGTGCAGACACGGAGATCCACGCAGCTGCATTGGCTGTCTGTGTGTTTGGGTCTCTATGTGTCCCTCTATGTCTATGTGTGGGTCTACATGGGAGTGTGTATGCATGGGTGTGGTGGGGGGTGAACGTGTCTGTGTGCATTTCCACGTGGTGTGTCTTGTGTCTGTGCACTGTGTCACTGTGTTTATTTCTGTGCGGGTGTGCACATGCGTGTGTGTTGGCCCAGAGAGGAGCTTGAACACCCCTCACCCCTGAGTCATGTCCCAAGGCAGCAACGGACCCCTATGACTGTCCTGAGTGTCACTGTTCCTTCTGAGTGACCATCAGAGCCCTGGTGCCTTCCCATGGGACCTTGAGTGTTGCCTGCTCCTCACAGGACACCAAGGCAGGGTTGAAGCTGTGCTGCAGCCTCCCACCCCATCATCAGATCAGGCCCCCACGGAGCAATGGGGGACTCCTCCCTGGTTCACCCAGGGATCACAGTGTCACCAGAAACTCCTAGTGTCTACCCCTCTTGGCCTCCTGCACCCTTCCCTGTTCAGAGTTCTGCCTGGGGCTCCTGGTGGCAAACCACTCTCCTCTCCAGCCCAGCTGGTTTCTGAGCTGACTCTGTGACAACCTGGACATCCTGTGGTTTCAGGGTGGCCTCCTGGGGTCTGCAGTCCTGCTGCTGGGAGCAATTGCCAGCTCTGGGAGCCCCCACTTCTTCATCTGCAGCATCAGGAGCCTGATGTCCCCTGAGAGGATGGAATGGGGCTGCTCCCTGGGCTGCTGCAGGCCCTGCTGGTGGAGGGGCTGTTCTGGTGGTCCACACTCCCAGCAGCCTTCGCCCTCCTAGAAGCCAGTGCCCCACTCCACCCCCTCGGCCTGTACTCTGTCTTTCTTCAGGGTGTCCCCAGATCTCTTCTGTTCGGCTGCTGTCTCTTCCTCCACAGCTCCTCCCAAATGGCATGTGCTCCCCAACCGGCTGAAACACCGGGCTGTGCAGGCTCATGGTGATGTGGCAAGGCCTTGCACCCCGCAGCGTGGTCCTGTGGTCCCTTGGGTCCCGGTGCTCTGGGTGTGGGGGAGGGGTGCGTGGCAGTATTGGGGTGTTGTGTGCATGCACACATGCAGCAGGGGGAGGTATCGAGGGCAGATTTGATGTGTGGGAGGAGGCATGCAGGTGTGCCGTGGTCTGCCTGCCTGGAAAGAAGACAGGGTCTTCTCTTCTCCTTGGGGCAGGTTGAACTGCCCCACGTTCCAGGGTCCCTAGCGAAGGAGGATTTCCCACCATTCCTTGAGGCAGGAACCAGGCTCTAGAGCCCTTCCGGGAATGGTGTTCGTTCTAGGGTTTTGCTACCCGACATCTTCCCAAGCCTGGGCAGCACTTGGCAGCTTCTCAGAGTTGCAGAGTCCGAGGCTGCAGCGATCGGGTTAGACCTCACGGCAAAAGCGATCAGCTACTCAGCCCCGATCACTGTCACTTCTCTCGGAGAAAACAGGAAAGGCGCTCTTCTGCAGCCTTGGAAGAAGCAAGCTGCCCGTGTCAGCAGGCCCGGCATGGTCCGGAATCAGGTGTGAACCGCACCTGGCAAGTAGCAAGAAAGAGGGACCTTGCCTTGAAACCCCGAGGAATAGAGTCCTGCCGGCAGTCAGAACGGGATTGCCTCCTTGAGCAGCACCTGGCTTCCAGACTGCTGAGACCCTAAACACAACTAGACGTGCCGCGCTCGGATTTCAGGTCCACAGAATCAGTGAAATAATAAATTCTTGTAGCTTTAGGCTGCCGTATTTGTGACAGTGTGGCACAGCAGCAGAAGCCAATACACCTAACATAAGGACAAGTCATAGGGGCCATGACGAAGCCCGTAGAGTAAGTGGCCAGTGTTGGATCTCAAGGAGGTGTCTACGCAGACAAACTGTTACCCGTATGACTATTTTAGCCACAGTTCAGCTGTCTTGAGTCAGCTAATCTTTCCAGGTTGGGGCAAATATTTCCCTCCCAGGAAATACTGTTGGTTTCCTTTTAAAAATGTTGGTTTCCCTTTAAATGTTTGGACTTAGGACAAGACTAATGAAAGCCTACCAGCAGTGGTGAGGGGAATCCGGCTTTCCTGTGCATTGTTGTTTTGTACCAGGAATCGAACTCAGACCTCGTGCTTGTCAGGCAGGCGCTGTGCCACCGAGCTACCTTCCCAGCCCCCATACATTGTTAATGTGACTAAAGCTTAGATCAGCTTTGCAAAGTACAGTTTGGCAAGATCTATTAAGTTGCGAAATATGCATATCCTTTACTGCAGCAGTTCTCCTTCCAAGAGTTGACCCTGCCGGATACTCACAGGGAGCCAGGGTGCATTCGTAGCGGAATAGTCACGGCCGTGTTGTTTGCACTAGAAGTCAGCCATGCCCATCAGTGAGCAGTTGGTAGGATGAAGTGTCGCTCACTCGTACTGGAATGCTCCTCAGGCACCGAAAGAAGGAAGTTCATTTACATGTGGTGACACTTTTGCATCCTGTCTGTGATATACCGTTAAGGGGAAAGCGAGCTACAAAGAACTACACACAGTATATCATTTTCATCAGAAGTAATTACATATTTGTATGTTAAAATATGCATAGTAGAAATGGAAAAATATAAACCAAATTCTTAGAAACAGTTATTTCCTGAATTATGGGGAAAATCCGATCATATATACTTCTGTATTATGCGGTGTGATGGGAACTTTCTATATTGTACATTTCTTTATTGCTAGAAAAATTTACTGTGTATATTTGTTAATTTTATAATAAAACAAAACAATAAATACATTCCTTAAAGAGCGGGTTAAACACCCCTACATTCCTCATCTACCATGAGAAACGGATACATGCTTGTCAGACTCTGAGTTCCCGACTAAGGAGGACCTCCGAGGGGTCTGCATAACCCAGGGCGAGGGGTGCTGCCTGGCCCAGCTACACGGCGCATGCCTGTAATCCTGCCACTCCAAGAGGTTGAGGCAGAAGGATCACAAGGTCAAGCCCGGCCCGGGCACCTTAGCAAGACCCTGTGTCTAAAAATTAAGGCCCTAACACTGAACAAAAAAGAGGAAGGAAGGAAGGAAAGAGGGAAAGGAAGAAAGGAAGGAAGGAAGAAAAGGAAGGAAAGAGGGAAAGGAAGGAAGGAAGGAAGGAAGGAAGGAAGGAAGGAAGGAAGGAAAGAAAGGAAGGAAGGAAGAAAGGAAGGAAGGAAGAAAAGGAAGGAAAGAGGGAAAGGAAGGAAGGAAGGAAGGAAGGAAGGAAGGAAGGAAGGAAGGAAGAAAAGGTAGGAAAGGGAAAGGAAGGAAGGAAAGAGGGAAAGGAAGGAAGGAAAGAGGGAAAGGAAGGAAGGAAAGAGCAAAACGCCTGATATTGAAGGAAGGGGCAAATCCTGCCCTGGCGGCTGTAGGCTGCCCCCTACACACAACTTGCATGAAGGAGACAAGCAGGCCACGCAGGCTGTGAGCTCGAGCAGGGCTTATCGCTGCCATCACGGGATGAGTTTCTGATGAAGAGGAAGAGCGTGGGCACACGTCCTCTCCAGCTCGCACTGCTCACCCATCCTCGCGCTGTGCCATGACACCACCTCTCGGGCCTGGACGTGGCAGCCCTCGGAATAGGGAGCCGCACATTCGTCTCTCATTTCTGCCGTGCCCAACTGCAGAGTTGTCACCCACAGAAAGCAGGCTGTGGCCCTCCCTGCCCTACGCAGCGCTGAACTAGATGACATTAGGAGGCTGGAAGATAACTCAGCAATCTAAAGCACCTGCTTAGGCAAGTTGAGGCAAGCGGACCGTGGTTCAACCCCTTGCAGCACGTGCAGCGCAGGCCCCACCCCAGGGTGGACTGAGCCGGCCACCGGGCAGGGTGGGACATGAGATTAGGTGAGAGGACCACGCCCATCCTGATTCTTGGCGAGCTTAGTCTCTGAAGACACCCGGAGGCACCAACTGGCTGCCCTTAAATTCTCAGCTGGCTGAGCCCAGATGTCCCAGGCCTTCTGTCGGGACCCAGCTTTCCCTCCATCCAGAAAGGGCACATGTGCACCACCCTTATTGAATTAAAAATAAAAGTGACATTTCCAGGCAGCAAAACCCTCCTCACCACACCTGGGAGACTAAAAGTTCATTGCAACTTTATTAAAATCTATAAGATAAATCGAAGAGTCGTGATCTCCGCTTCGCTGACGGAGCCCCTGCCTCCCCGCAGATGTTTGAGTTTCATGTTAAGAAAGTTGTCACAAGTCATTTGGACCGGGGCACGCAGTCTTAAGCTGCCAAATGTTGATTAATTAAGCCGATGTTTGGATTAGTTCTGCCTGATCGTTTCATTAGGGAAAATGACTGAAAACGTGGAATAAACCAGCAAGAGAGAACAAAAAAAGCGCCATTCCACAAGTGGTATTTCAGGAAGCTACCACGCCTGGGTGCATGCATGTGTGCGTGCGTGCGTGCGTGCGTGTGTGCGTACGTGCGTGCGCCAGACCATGGCTGTAAGGACTCACAGTAGTCCTTGTCAATTTTATGGGTCTCCCTCCTGCTCGCAGCTCCTTTTCTCTCTCCGCCTCTGGGCCTGACATTTCTACAATGACTTCCCCAAGCCAAATGCCGCACATTCCTGGCGCCTTGGGCCAATGAGCTGGAGGCTGCCACCACCCCTAGCCACCCTGGGGTGACCATGGTGAGGCTTTGAGGAGTAAGAAGGGAAAGGCTGGGCTGCGGGAGCGTTGATTCTCCCTTGAGAAGCTGCAGAAACCAGTGTGGGGGTGGGGGAGGAGGGCAATGGCTGGAGTCTCTGCCTAACTGGAAGATACCCTCCAGCCGCTGGGCTGCCTCCGCTGATGCAGATTTGACTCTGGCCCAAATGTCATGAGCTTTTTACTGTCTTTCTGAGACAGGGTCTCCCTGTGCAGGTCAGGCTGGTCCTGAGCTCACTTTGTAGCCCAGGCTGGTCTCAAACTCACAACAATCCTCCTGCCTCAGCCTCCCGAGTGTTGGGATCACAGGCATGCACTACCACACCCGGCCATCATGAGCTTTTAAAAAGTACATTTTTGTTAATCCATAACTCAAATAACGACAACTTTGGGTAGTTTTAGGAGCTTAGATGGATGCACATGGGGTTTTTTTGTTGTTGTTGTTGTTGTTTTTAATAAACTGAATCATCCCAATATTAACCTTCCAGTTTTAATGTTCAGCCCTGAGTTGTGCAACTCCATAAAGGGACAAAACACGAGGCTGCTGCTCTTGAAAAATGAGTTTCTGTGTGGGAATGTGAGCTCTGTGTGCCGGCTCACTGGCCTCACCCGTGCCAGTGTTCCCTGGAGTTTCCACCCGGATTGTACCTTTTCTTTCTTTTTTTTTTTTTTTTTTGGTGGTACCTGGGATCGAACTCAGACCCTGTGCTTGAAAGCAAGCACTTATTCCACCAAGCTGTCTCCTCAGCCCCCACGTTGCACCACGTGTCCTTCCCTGCCAGGTGTGTGCCCATGCCATGCCCGTCGCTGGAGGACTCCATCCCTGGGGAATTCCTCTCAAGCCCTTGGTCTTTGGCTCACCATGATACTGGCTCTCCCATGAGGCCATCCTCAGCCGCAGACGCCCAGTCTCTACAAGAAGCCCCGCTGTGGCTCCAGGGCTCCTGTGCTTCTCCCTCACCATGTGGCCTCTGCTCATTGAAACACCTACCTTGCCTCCAGCCCTGAAATGTGAGGAGGGAGGTTCACCATGTCCTCCATGCCCAGCACCAGGGGCAGCTGCTCCTCCACTTGGGGAGAACAGAACAGGAAGAACATGGCTAAGATGGAGCCAACTGTGAAGAGCGCAAGCTGCAGGAGGCCATGTCAGTCAGCGTTTTACTAGAGAAATAGATATAACCCAAGATACATAAATATCTAAGAAATTACAAGACAAGCTAGAGAGATAGCTCGATGGTCTAAGTGCCTGCCTGGCAAGTGCAAGGACCTGAGTTCAATCCCCAGCACCACATATATCTAAGATAGATATAGGGATAGACACATAGCTAAATGAACGATGTAGAGCAGAATTTTTTTTTTTTTTTTTTTTTTTTTTTTTTTTTTTTTTTTGGTGGAACCAGGGATTGAACTCAGGCCCTTGTGCGCTTGCCAGGAAAGCACTTATCCCACTGAGCCATCTCCCTGGCCCATAAATGAATGATGTATACATGGGCACACCTGTAATCCCAGCACTGGGGAGGCTGAGACAGGAGGATCGCTACAAGTCTGAGCTGTAGCAAGACCCTGTGCCAAACAGATAGATAGATAGATAGATAGATAGATAGATAGATAGATAGATAGATAGATAGATGATTTTTTAAAAAAGAAAATATAAATTACAAGACTGGCTTATGATGGTCAGCTGCAGAGTCGGATAAGGAAGTGTGCAGAGGGCGTCTGCATGCTAGAGGCTGAAGGATTCAGTCCAAGGTCTGGAGCTCACTGCAGGGTTCCGTGCATGTCCGTATCAGGAGGCCCACAGGTCTGCAATAGAAGACTGAAGAATCTATACCAGAAGGCTGAAGGATCCCAGGTGGAAGCTGGAGAGTCTGTGCTAGGAGCCAGGAGGCGACATCCACAATGAAGGTGAAGCCTGGAGTGCTCCAAAGAATAAAAAGCAAGTCTGTCCTCCTCGTGTGCCCTTTGTACCATCCAGGCAATGGGCCACCCTGGGGCAGGCCCTCTACACCCTAGAGTGCAGAATCACTGAGCCGACTTAATCAAACTTCTAAACTTCAAAAGTTGACACAAGCAATCCACCATTCCAGAAGGTGAAAGCTACCTCCCACTTCCATCCCATTTCCTCTTCTGGGAAAAGCCAATCATAAATGTGACTACTGCCTGGCACACTTGTGTGCAGGACTGATGTCCAGGCAGCCTCTGGTGAGCACCCAGGTAGAGCCAGCCAAGGCCTGAGGCCCAAAGGCGGAGCCCTGAGGCCACTACTACGCACCCAGGCAGGCAGTGGAGGGCTGTAGAAAGCTGCCAAGGGGCCTTCAAGCTCTGACTTAAGTGGGGCTGATGGCACAGCAGGACCTGCCAGGGCTGAGCACTAAGAACTGCAATGCTAAGAGCTGTGACCCTGGAGCTAAGAGGCCTGGCACTCAGGCTCAGGGCTGGCACCGAAGGCTGAGCGTCCCTGGTCCTCAGAGCTGGGATCTACCGAGCTCCATTCTGCCAGGTCGAGATTTCTGTCCTAATGGGACAGAAAGTGCTTTCATCTGATTTATACACATGAGTGAGCCAGACGATAGAGACAGACACATAGCTAGAGGACAGACACACAGAGAGGTAGCAGAGATAGCGACCCAAGTAAACACATCAATAGCCACAGAGACAATAGATGAAGCAAGACCCATGATGGAAAGAGGTGGAGCAGCAGAGAGATGCACCAAAGTAACAGGACACAGAGACACTGGATGGGTGTGGAGAAGCCATGTAAGCGGCAGGCTAGAAGGCTCTGTGGTGCTTGGTAACAGGCTGCCAGAAGTTAATTTGTGGTCTTCTCTTTTCTGGTTATGAAACATACTCAGTCTCCAAAACCCCCTAATCACCTGCGGTGTTCCCCCAGTTACATCATTTTTTCCCATCCCAGAGGACCCGAGGCCCTTCCACAGCTTTTGCATGAGAAGACAAGACCTTCACCCCGGGGCTGGATCGTTCTGCCCTCCTCTGCCCCACTTCTGTCTCAAGATCTCTCTCCACATCCAGCTGCTGGCAGGTGCCTGCTCCCTGCAGGAGTCAGGGGCTTGGCTTATTCCTGTCCCCAGGTGGGACTTTCTGCAGAGTATTACGGGGAGGTCTTGAAAGGCCAGGATGGGCCCCCACACAGCCCACAGCATTGGTAATGGCCAGGGAACCAAGGCCTCTACTCCTTCTTCCTCATGCTCCTCCAGGGAACCCTCCTTGGTATCTAACTGGGGAAGAAACCCAACACCTCCCAAACCAATTGATGTAACTCAAACTTCTGAGTCCAGAAAAAAGGAAAACAGTAGAAGCAGCAAGTATTAGCACTGCCTGAGGTACGCCAGTCCCCAGACCCAAAGCTGACCGCCGGCTTGTCGCCGCTGGCTTGTTCACCCAATTTTGTCTCCTCCACAATAGGGTGTCTTATTTCTTTTCTCTCATTGCTAAGACAAAATACCCAACACCCAAAATTAAGGAAGGAAAGTTTTATTGAGCTCTCAGTTTGTGGAGGTTGGCCGGCTCCGAGGCAGGGTGGCCTGGCAGCAGAAGCAGCAAGAGCAAAAGGGGGGGAGGGCAAGCCCCAATTCTTCCTTTATGTCTGTAGGCAGACTGCCCGCTCTAGGGCAGTGTACGCTCATTCCACCTCCCTGCCCTTCTGCCCTTCTGTCGCACAGGATGGGAATGTTTGCCAAGTGAGGCCCCTGCTGAGATGCTTGGTTAAACCTCTAAACTTCTCAAGTTGATGCAAGGGATCAACCTCCGCAGTGAGTGGGCCCTGCTGCCACCCCCGCCCCTTCCTCGTGGGGGATGGGGTGGGGGCCAGCACAGCTGACCACGGGCTTAGCATCCTCCCTCCCTCACACCACTTCCCTTCCCCAAGGTGGGGCTTGCTGCTGTACCCCTCACAGTGACTGCCTGAGGCCCCAAGGAGACTTGGGTCCCCTGGGTTAGGCCCTGAATGTGCCAGAGCAGCATAGCCCACGTCTGGTGGTACCGAAAGGCAAGTGTGTGTGAGCATCACGCCTGTGCCCGAGTCTTTGCTCCGGGTCCTGTGGTGCCGTGGCAAGCACATGAGCAGCGTGGGCCTGGGAGTCCCAGGTGAGAACTCCAGCTCCCTTCCATACAGTGGCTGGTGGACCTGAGGACTCTCAGGAATGACCCCAGGAGGCTCCTGATCAAAGCCGTGTTCTAGAGGGTGTGACAAGCGTGACGCCCCCACCCATGCTGTCCACGGGTGGCCCTGGGGTGTCCATGGCGGCCTTTCTGACAGAAAGCTCAACACAAAATCCATCAATGACAAGTAGGAGGCAGGACCCTATCTGCTCTATCTACACATAATTTAAGGACTCTGACACCTACACATGAATTAAGAAAAGCAGACCCTTGTCACAGATACTCTAATTGGGAAGTCGGAGGCTTACTACAGAGAATTTCTTGAGAGCAGATGGGTACCAGGATCCAATTTCCAAAATGCACAGCACTGAGATGACCTACAATCAGGGCATCCCCAGGTCTCCTCCAGCCCTCGCCCTCAGAGGACTGAGGACTTTGTGAGGGGACTTAACTCCAAAGCCCCCACAGATGAAGTCAGTGCCCAGCTACCCAGCAGAGCCCCTCTGTCACCCAAAGCCACAGGTAGGTATTTCTTGGAGCCAAAGTAAAACATAGGGGCGCTGTACCTGCTCTACCAGTTGGTCTGCCAGCCATGCGGCCTTGGTGTGCTGTTTCTCCCTCCCTGGCCTCCGGTGGCCTCCTTTTGGTCACGCAGTAATCCAGCCAGACACCCCAGAGGCATGTGAGGATTCATGGGAGGTTATGTAAGGAGAGACACAGGGCCCAGGGCCAGCGGAAGAAGGGTCGGCCCATCTTCCCTCCCTGCCCCTCACACCCCTCTGGGGCCAGAGCCCTGGGCTGATGCTCAGTCCCTGACCTCCATAGTGACTTGTGAGTCCCTTAAGGACAAGGACATTCTGGTCCCCAGACCTTGGCCAAGAGACTTCACCAAGCCCCAGGGCTGGTCCTTCCCTCTCTCTGTGATGCTACGATCTGTCCCTAGGACAAACAGAAGCCAGCACCATCTGAAGACAGAACAAGTAAGGGTGCTTGTGAGCCCTTGTGCACTTGAGCTGGGTTTTGTCACCTCACTCAGCTGTCCTGGTCCCCTCTTGTTACAGTTGACACATCACTGGCACCATGGCTGCTGGCATAGGCTCTGCCATGGGTAATTTCTCCAGCTGGAAACCACAGCTAAGTCAAGAAGGAAACTCCGGAAGGGAGTAGCCTAGCCGGGCTGTCGGGGGAGCAGCAGGCACATGGCCCCAGCAGAGCTGCTCTGCCCCGGGACACAGACAGATGCCGCCAGGCAATCCGTGTACTTAACAGACATGCTTTAAGCACCTGTGCAGGGTGCTGTGGGTGAGGTGGAGATAATTAACAGATGGGCACGCCCTCAGGTGCCTCTGGTCTAGCTGGCAGTGAAGAAGATCTGAGCGTGGTTCATTTTATTAACTCCAGGAAAGGGAGGGAGCGGCTCGCCAGGAGACAGGCCTGAGCGGAGCCCCTGGACTCTGGCTGGGGACTGTGCTCATCGGTTGGCTGACTGGTCTCCTGGTCTCGCAGGAATAGGCAGAGGGGATGTGTGCCTCCACCGCCCCTCCCATGCCGGGCTGACCGCGCTCCGCAGAGGTGAGTGCAGCTCTGCTGGGGCCATGTGCCTGCTGCTCCCCCGACAGCCCGGCTAGCCCCGGGCAGCGCTCGCCTCCTCGGCACAGGTCTCCTTCTGTCACCCCGAGCTGCACACAGACACACATGGGGCCATGACAGCACCGTTGGGTGGGATGTCACCTCTGCAGCCTGGACATCCCTTCTCCATGGCCGCCTCCTCCACTCCCCAGTGGACCACACCCCTCCAGCCTCCCTCCCCAACTTCCTTCTGGCTTCCGGTCCTGCTGGGCTGCCTCCTTGCAGAGAGCCTGAACGCTTCCCTGATCTCTTTCATTTCCATTTACTTTTCTTTCTGTACGTGATCATTGGTCCCTGCCTTTCTTTCTGATCATTTCTGTGTGTGCATGTGTGTGTGTGTGTGTGCGCGCGCGTGTGTGTGTGTGACTACTCCCTTCTGGAGTTTCCTTCTTGACTTAGCTGTGGTTTCCAGCTGGAGAAATTACCCATGGCAGAGCCTATGCCAGCAGCCATGGTGCCAGTGATGTGTCAACTGTAACAAGAGGGGACCAGGACAGCTGAGTGAAGTGACAAAACCCAGCTCAAGTGCACAAGGGCTCACAAGCATCCCTACTTGCTCTGTCACCAGGATGGTGCTGGCTTCTGTTTGTCCTAGGGACAGATCGTAGCATCACAGAGAGAGGGAAGGACCAGCCCTGGGGGTTGATGAAGTCTCTTGGTCTTAAATAAATTCCCGTCTCACTTCCACCAGCCCCAGTCCCGGCTCCAGCTCCCAGCCCAAGCGTGATGTGGTGTGTGGGTTCTCCTGTCTCGAGTCTTCCCAGGGCCTGGGGACCCCTGCATGACCCAGCAGCTCTTTCCCATCTCCACTGCCTGCGGCTGCAGCCTCCCTCCTCCCTGTCCTTCTCAGTGGCTCCTGGCTCAGCTCCGGCCCACTGCCAATCCCTGGCCAGGCCGCCTCCCATGCCTGGGCAGCTGCAGTGTCCCCGCTACGGTGTCCTGGCACTGCGCCCTCCCTGTCGCAGCTGGTCCTCCAGGAGGGCCGTCTTCCTCGCTGGGGCTCCCAGAGCCTCCCTGCCATTCCACTCAAGGCTCTGCTCAGACCTCCCCTCCAGAGCATCTTCAGATGCCGCCATCTCTGCAGTTGCTGCATCCTGTTTCATTCTTACTTGGTAATCTGTAATCCCGTGAAGGCAGGGATGCCTTAGCACCCAGAATAATGCAGGACACGGGAGGTTGCTGTTTGTTGAATGCATGCATGCATGAATGAATGAATGAACCAATCAATAGATTGATCAATCAATTAATGGAAGCGTGGATGACCATGAGTTGTCACAGGGTACTAAGAACTCTGGCCTAGGGGTTTTTAAATCAAGGGGAATTGGATAGCACAGTAGGAAGGCCTAGGTTCAGAGCAGTCTAATTTTGAGTCCACATTCTGCCACTTACTGGCTCTGTGACCCCGCGTGAGTGCTGAACCTCAACTTCCCTACCAGCCTCACCGGTGAGTGGAGGCCCAGTGAGGGTGTGTGTGCCGTGTGGTCAGGGCTCCGTGCTAAGTCACAGCACAGATGTGACTGTGAGGGAACAGACCCCAACATGGGTCACAGCAGGTGTGTACTGTAGCTGGCTGTGACCTTGGGAACAGATGGGGACTTCTGCTTACAGAGCTTCCATTGCAGATGGAGAAGGGGAGGCCGCCCCACCTCAGGGCTTGGGCTCTGGGAGAGAGGGGGTCACTGTCCCAGAGGAGAGTCTCAGAAGGGGATGGGAATAGGGGGCCCCGTGGGCAGGAGGCTGCTACCCCAGGATCAAGGTCTGAGGGAAGCCAAGCATGCTAAGGAGCACAGTGTGGACAGGGTGGTGTGAACACACGGTACCCACTCCAGAAAGAGGATGGCCTTACAGTCCCTGTCCCACCTTCCCCAGGCCATGTCCTCAGCTCCTGCCCCAGCTCCCCCTTCTTGCAGGGTGACAACCACTGCTCTGGAAAGACCCACAGGAGTACACCTGGATGCTAGGTGACCACCTTCCTCCAAAGGAGTGGTGGACAATCTGAGCACCCATCCCTGCCACAAACAAGTGTGTGTGCCAGGCAAGGTCCAGCTGTGGTCAGGACAGGAGGCTAGGACAGGAGGTTTGCGCTGGCAGCAGAAACCCCAGAGGCCAGGGCTGGGCAGATCTCTACCCATCCATCTGGATGGCCCAGGGGTCTGCATGGATCAAGTCGATAGCTAGCTCAGGACGGAGGACAGGGACCTCTGAGGCGTCCAGGGATGACACATCTGTTCAGGCGATCGATACGTAATAAGCACATTGTCCCCTCTTCTTCCCTCCTGCCTTTTCTCTTGAGAGAATTTGAAGAGAGGAAAGCAAAAAACTCTCCTGTGAGGAGAAGAAAGGTCAGATGCATGCTGGTCTGTCTCAGGGGTGTCCCCTACACCTCCCAGGAGAGAAAGACCCAGTGCCAAAGGCTAGCAGGCAGGGAGGTCTGAAGAGACTTTTTCTTGGGGAAATGACCGGGTGGGGGTGACCTTCCCAGGCCTGGCATCCTGGTGGGAGACACTTTACGACAGAAAAGGGCCTTGCGGTTGTTGGGGGCCCAGAGGGTGCTTCTCAGAGTTGGTGGCTGGTCGGGGGTGGGTCTTGGCTCAGAGCAACACATAGTCTGGATAAATTTCTCTGGGATTAAAGGAAGGGGATAGGAGAGGAGAGGAGGTCAGCAGCAGGCTGATGAAATTTGAGAGAAGCCAGGGGCTAGAAGACCTGGAGGCACCTGTGGACAGCTCCACGCTGGGCAAATGGCTGCAGTGCAAAGGGCTGTAAGGCACAGGTCCCCAGCCTGAGGGGCTTTCCTGCCACAAGGGGTCTCTTCCATCACACCTTGGCACAAAGAGAAAAGCTGTGAGTGAGAAGACCACGCATGCACAACTAACATGGGAGCAAAAAAAGCGTGGTCACTGGCCTGATCACCCAGGAGAGAAGGACCAGGGCACAGTGGTTCCTTTGCCCAAAAGTATTGTCAGGGGTTGACCTCAACAGGGACCAAAAAGGGTCAATAAAAGATTATTAGACATCTGGAAGAGCACAAGACTTGGGGCAGGAGGCAGAGGGAGACCCTTCTGAGGAAGGACTAACTTAGAAGGACGATGAAGGAGGCCTAGCATCCCAGCAGCGCTCCAAGTCCAGCTTACTTCCTACTCAAATCTGGATCCTATCGCCCAACTGCAGACCCGTAAACGTCTAGGGCTTGAAGTTCCCTGCACAACGCAGACCCAGGGGTTTGCCCACAGCCACACGGTGGTGAGTGGAGCCACTGGGACTAGAGCCCAGGGGTGTGCATGTGAGCAGCCTGGCCTGCACCAGTCGGTGAGAGCCCTGGAAGGATCCGTCTTCTTGTGGAGGTGTGGCCCTGCCTGCAGTACCACCCACCTCAGCCAAGAAGCCAGCCCCCCAGTGTATGCAGGAAGAGCCTCCTCCCTGGGGCTCCTCCGGGGCCTTGGTCCACAGGAGGCTGAGCGTGTGCTCAGGGCTCCATGGACTCCTCGCAGGGGCACAGCTGGCATTAGATACTCATGCCTGGGCGGGAAGCCAACAGCTTCAGATCCCAGGGCAGAAGTCTGAAGTAGGCTCAGTGAGGCCTTTCAGAGGTTAAATCAGAACCCCCTTGGCTCTCCTGGAGGTAGTGAAATGCAGAGCAACAGTGCGAGGGGGTGGGGGGGTGTTGCAGGTGGCAGGAGGGGAGCCTGGTCTGGCTGCAGGTACAGCTGAGGCCACCAGAAATGGTCCATGGGCAGGCACGGCCATATTGAGCCTCTCCCTGATTCTGGCTTCCCACAGTGGCTAAGAAGGAACGTCCACTCATTCGCGCAGTCACCCACCGGTTCACTGAATACACATGGCCTCACCGGGGCCCTCCCCTGGGCAGCAGACCCGGGTCCTGGAGCGCATGGGTACAAGGCAGGAACAGGTCTTTCCCTGGAGCTCTCAGGGGTGCGGGGAAGCAGGCAGAACTATTCTGACAACAGCTCGGGGATTTGATTCTCCAAGGGAAATAAGGCCAGCAGGGCAGAGACACAGGAGGCAGGGATGGCCAGTGTCAGAGGGAGCGCGGCAGGAGAAGCCCAGCCAGGAAGCGAAGGAGGCCCAAGATGTGGTTATTCTCGGCTGTCGACTTGAAGTCTTCCAGAGACATCCAAGAGACCAGCAAAGCCACCTCTGGGTGTGTCTGGGCCCTGGGGGCGTGGCCTTGGGGACAGACTAGACTAGTTCCCCTCTCTTCCTCCCTAGCTTCCTGTTACTCCCTCCCACTGGAATCCCTAAGGTCTTGGGGCCAGCTGCCCTGGAGCATGGTGACCCGAGTGAGGACAGATGGCAGCTGTCTTCCCTCCTGTGAGCTTTTGTGGAGGGCTTCCTACCCACCAGATCATCCAGAGCAGGAAAGGAGAAAGCAGGTGAATACAGCCCCAGACAGGCCAGAGGCGTGTGGACAGGAGAGGAATAGGAAAGACATCCTGTATATTCATACATATCACACACACACACACACACACACACACACACACACACACACGAGTGGAACTTTGCAAATGCTACTCCACCACCCAATTTATTGTACAAGTAATTGCTTGTCTGTCCTCCCTCAGAGGTGGCCCTACGATTAACCAGCCCACCCTGCCCCAGGACTCCTCCATGGAGCCGCAGGGCCCATCAAGCTAACAAACTGCAGCCTTCTCGCTGGAGAGGCCAAAGGTTCCTCGCAGCTTTCTTGTACCCAGCACCAGCCAGCCTCTCCATCTCTTGTCCTAGTGAGGAAACAGTCCAGCCCTGCAAATGGGAGCAGACACAGTAGTGGCACTGCGGCAGGGGGACAGTGAGCTTATCACGGGCAAGAGCGGCAACCACTCCAGACAGGGCCTCAGGTACCTCCCAGGTCTCAGACCCTGTGTGCACAGCAGCTGGTTAAGAAAGTCGGGCTTTCCTTTATCTTGGCAGGTTTCCCCACTCCGTGTGAATGCAACCTCTGTGACTCAAGAGAGTTAACCTCTACTCTAGCAAGACGATAATCCATTGAGCTCTGGAAATACCCAGGTAACGAGATCGCGGAAGCCTTCTTCGAAGGTGTGCTCTCAGCTGCTATCAGTGCCAGCAAAGCCACAATGCCACGACAGCCACCATCTGAGCACCCGCTGTAAGGCTTTCTTGGGCCAGGAAGGGTTTGAACACCCAGGGGCATGATTTCAGAGTGGGATCTGAGAGCCACATTAAGCAGATTCAGGGAAGGCTTATAAGCTCCATGAAGATGCTTCTACCTACAGGCAAGCTATGCCTGGCAGCCAGCGACCTAGAGATGCATCAGATGCAGTGGCCGGATAAACACGGTATGGAGAAGCTGTATTAGTGTGGGTATGTCTCTCACCCAGGGTCTAATGAGGAAAACAGAGTCAGCAGAGGGTAGTAGCAGAGCAAATTTAATACAAGGAATCAGTCAACAGTCAACAGAGCTAAAAAGGTCAAAGGTCACTGCAGGGACACCCATTGGGCTGGGGGACCAGGGCGGGCTTCCTGCAAGGAGCGTCCTGGCATCTCAGCAGCTCTGAGCTGGGCCCGGGCTCACAGCTGCTGCTGCTGCTGCTGTTGCTAACATCTGGGTGACTTGGACTAGGGTGACGGCCAGGCTGATGGCTCTGAAAGAGTGAGGAGACGGATTCTAGGAATGTGTGGAATCCCGGCAGCAGCAGCAAACTGCGGTGGGCACTGCGTGCCAGGGCGACAGTGACATGAGCTTGGTCTCCCTCCAGTGCTTCTGAGTGACAGGACTTGACTTCTGAGAGGAGAAACATGGCTTACGGGGTGCCAGCCCAACACCTCCAAGCAGGGTGCAGGAAGGCAGTCCGGTGAGGGGCAAGAGCCTAGTCACGCAGGTGGGGTGGGCATGAAGGACAGGGATGTGAACAGAAAATGACATTTCTCTGTTCTGTTTATCATCCTGACTTAAATGTTGAATGACCCTAGAAGCTTTCTTAAATCAAGGGATTAAATAGGCGTACCTATGCTGTGTTCAAAACCGGTTTTCTTTTATTGTTCTTTCAGTCCTACAGCAAATTTCTAAATACTAGAAATTTCCCGAGACCCAAATTAGTAGATTAAAAATAACCACACTGGAGATCAGGAAAGAACAAGCAGACTGAGTTCACCCTCAGACGCACGCGGCCCTACCTCGCATCTTCAGAGAGATGGTTACGCCTTCAGAAGCGACAGCCAGCAAGCCCCCGGCGCTGACAAGGTGACAGAATTGCCCTTTAGAATTATCTCTTCTGCCACCTCCTAGCACTTTACCACTTACCTAAAAAGAGATGAAATAATAGGCTCCTTTGTTTCTCGCACCTGTAATGTGCATTTCCAGGTCTGTTTGGGAGTGCAGCCGGGAAGTCATTCAGCGCTGAAGTAATTCTCTTCCCTCCAGCCGCGGAGCCTTCCGGGAGCCGAGCACTCGGCCCGCCGCAGCGTGTGGGGTGCCAATCACTTCTGCTGCTCCTTCCCGTTCCGATGGTCCCCTGCTGCGCTCACGGCCAGAATGAGTTGCTGAGATATGCGAGCATATTTACATGAACGACTTCACGTCTCCCAGGAAAATTTTCTGAAAGCAAAGAGATCTTGGTCAGTGTCCCTGTGGTTCCCCTGAGTCACACGGGGCTTGCATTTGTAGGTTTTGGGGGGTCGCAAGAGAATCAAGGCCTGTGTTTCAAATGGCACATATGAACACACAGGACATTTTCTCTTAAATGGGCTTTAGTCCATCCATTCCATCGAATGGAATTTGTATGTCACTCCAAATCTCTTCTAGAAATGAGAACCTTTGTTTCACGGTAGGTTTCTCCAAGCCACTTGAAGATATTATTTATCACAATGTTTCTGGCCAGCATAGATTTACTGAATTTTTCTGCTATTTCAAATTTTCTTTTGCCTTGAGTTTTTTTTTTGTCTGAGTTTTTGACTATCTATTTCTATAAGACTTTTGAAGATATCTACAATTTAGCCTTGACTAAAAAAGAGATCGCTTCAGGATTCTTGGTGGGGGAGGACTAGCCAGATAGCTCAGCAGACTAAAGCGCCTACTTAAGCTCAGGGACCAGGGTTTGATCCCCAGCACCGTATGCTGTGCCAGCCCCACCCCCAGGGATGGCTGAGATGGAGATTGAGATTGGGTGCGGTGGCACACACCTATAATCCCAGGGCTTGGGAGGCTGAAAACAGGAGGATCTCTATGAGTCCAAGCTGTGTAGTTAGACCCTATGCATGTACTAAATACATTTTTTAGAAAAGATTCTTGATAGGAATTATTAAACCTCCTGTCGGGGGTCAAATTGTGGCCTCCCTAAAGTCCTGATCCCTGGTGTCTGTGAATGCAGTCTCATTTGAAAGTAAGGTTTGGGCAGACACCATGAAGATGAATGTTAAGAAAAGGGCATGCTGCAGTAGGGTGGAGCCACAATGTAATACAACTTCTGATAGGAGAGGAGAGGGAAGGGGAGGGGAGGG
>PVKA01009676.1:0-67392 GCA_004027165.1 Ctenomys sociabilis | reverse complement strand
TTTTTTTTTTTTTTTTTTTTTTTTTTTTTTTTTTTTTTTTTTTTTTTTTTTTTTTTTTTTGTCCCATTAAAAAAATGATCAGTGCTTTCCTTAGAGAAAAAAATGAAAAATAAGGACTAAACAAAAAGAGATCTGAATTAAAACTGCTAAGTTTTGTCATCTGGTGATACCTGCCAAGGTCTGAGGTGCTGTTCCGATTATCCCTCAGGGCTGGAGCTGGAGCCCGGGGCCCATGCACTCTCTGTGCCGTGCTGTGCGGTGCCCCACCCTGTGTGGTTCTGTGCCCCGTCCCTACTTTGTGGCGTCTCTGTCATCCCCGTCCTGAGATCCGCTGAAAGGGTGGCATCTTCCTCCCTGCACTTCCTCTATCACAGCAGGCTGGGTGCAGGGACGGACAGCAGCTGCTGGCAGGATCCAACTGCAAAGCGTTTCAGAGGAAATAAGGCCTTTTGGTTGGCAGGACCATTTCCTCCACATCTGTTCTTTCTGCATTCTTTGCTGTTAATACTGTGACCCCAGCTGCCCCGCTCCTTCTTCAAAGCTCTGTCTCCCAGGCCTGCCAGAGACAGGACCTGGGTCAGGGAACCTGTCCTTTCCTTGGGCAGCTGTGCCACTCACTGCTGCTGGGGGTGTCCTTCCTCTTCCATCTTGGCAGCTGGCCTGGGCAGCTCACTAGATTTCCACCCAGAAGGTCCAGTGGTTACAAGAACCTGAGGCTAATGGCAGAGGTGCTGTTTAGGACCTGTTCATCTGGCACCCCACTGGGCTCACTGAGGCCATCTTTAGGACCATCACTGAGCTGAGGCACAGGACCTCATCCTCTCTGATGGACTGTCACTGGCTGCATGTCCATAAGCCCCTTCCTCTCTGAAAACCCTGCTTTATGTCCCTCTGGGAGGGCGTGACCCTGGGCATCACTTGGGAAAGGAAGGGATCAATGAAGCTGAGAAAGAGAAAGCCAGAAAGAGAAGAGGGTGGAGGGCAAGGACAGATGCCTGGAGTGCTCCCCAGCCCTGGGATGGAAAATGGATCTGAAAGGGCTGAATGATGGGACCACAAGGCTGCCTCTGCGAGACAGAGTGCGGAGGAACTGGGCTTGAGGCTGGCACTGTGTCCGCCGGCTCGCCGTCCAAGGCTGTGGTGGGGGAAACTTGAGGGAGACTCTCGGTCCTGGCAGTGCAGAGTGTATTGCAGGCTTCTGCTCTGTGTTCTTGCTCAGAGAATCTGGGTGTGTTGTTGTTGGTTCTTGAGACAGGGTCTCTGTGTAGTCCAGGCTGGCTTTGAACTCACTGTGTAGCCCCAGGTGGTCTTGAATACTTTGTGATCCTCCTGCCTCACCCTCCCTAGTGCTGGGATCACAGGCACGTGTGACCACACCTGGCTGAGAATCTGGGTTTTTTTGTTTGTTTGTTTTGGGCAGAACTGGGGATCGAACTCAGGCCCCTGTACTTGCCAGGGAAGCACTTATTCCACTGAGCCATCTCCCTGGCACACCGAGAATCTGGGTTTTAGTTAATCTGGCAGACACGTTCTGAGGGCCTCCAAATCCCAGGTAGTCTTCACCCCCTGCAGCGTGGATCTGATGGAAGAGGAGCAGGACTCTTGGTTGCTCCTGAACAGGCCAGGGCGTTGCATGAGAGAGGGAGTTGGCTGGATTTCTTTGAGCTGCTGGTGTTAGAAGCACTACCGCAGCCCAAGAGAAGAGTGCAGGGTATCTAACAGTTGCTGCAAGTAAAAGGGGAGAATTGGTACAGATTCAGGTGTGGTTGGATCCAGGGACTCTAGCTCTCGCTCCACCCTGTCTTCACTTCATTTTTAGTCAAGCTCAGCCTCACAGTGGTCATATTTATAATCTATTGGTGCATGAAAATTTTTCCATTTATCTCACAATTTCTTTTTTGTTTTATGCATTTAGTGCAGGGTCTACAGGGTTTCGCTATGTAGCTCCAACTTGCAGTGATCCTCCTGGTTTCAGCCTCCCAAGCACGCACCACCAGGCCCCGTCTCAATTGATGTCTCAGGTCATGTAGGGGATGGAACCCCGGCTGCTATACTCTGCCTAAGCAGGTGCTTTAGTGCTTTTTTATCTCACAAGTTCTGTAGATCAGCAATTCATGCTTCCCAGATGGTCTTAACGTAGGGATCCTGCTGCGGCTGCTGTCAGGAAACCAGGCAGGTGCAGGCACTGGAGGCCTCCGGGGGATCTGCTGCAGGGTGGCTGCACATGTGGACGGCAAGGTGGTGCCGCCTGTAGGCGGAGGCAAAGTGGGGCCGCCTGTAGGCGGAGGCCGCAGCTCCTCACTGCCTCCATGGTTCCACATGTGTGATGTGTGCCGTTTTTTATGGCATCAGACACGAACATCAGGGGCCAAAGGTGGCCCAGCGGCTGGCTCCTGGCTCCTATCCTTCATGCCTTCTTTTATAGATGTGATAGTTGTTGTTACTGCTTAATAGTTTTATTGCATATCAACTTGACAGAATGTGGAGTTTTTCCGTAGCCTTTCTGTAGTGCAAACAGCATGTTTTCATTGTGCCCACCCTGCTGTTCCCCTCCTTGATCTCCCCCCCGCTCCCAGTGTCCCGTCCACTCTCAAATCATCTTTGTGCTTTTCTGTTTGCTTTTTTTTATCCTCCATATAAGGGAGCTCAAGCCATACTTGCCCTTTTGAATCTGACTTATTTTACTTAATGTGATTTACAGCTCACTCCATTTTTCTGCAGATTATGATTTCATTGTTTTTTTTTTATAGCTTTGTGTGTGTGTACATTTCTCTCATCCGTCCTTTTTCTTCTTTTTCCTCTTCTTCTCTCTTCCTCCTCTTTCTTTTTCCCCCTTCTTTGGTATTGGGGATTGAACACAGAACCTTCATACTGAGCTCCATATCCATTATTTTCTATTTTGAGACAGACTGTCCCTAAATTAAGTTGCCCAGCCTGGGCCCAAACTTTTGACTCTCGTGGCTCAGCTTCCCAGAATGCTGGGACTATGCACTGCCACACTGGGCTTTGTGTACCACCTTTTCTTTGTCCATTCATCTGTTGATGGGCATCTAGGCTGGCTCCATATTGTGGCTATTGTGAATTTTGTGCCAGTGAACCTAGGTATGCAATGTCCCTGTGGTATATCTTTAATTCCTTTAGGAATATACCCAGGAGTGGTTAGCTGGATTAACAGTAGTTGCATTTTTAGTTTTCTGAGAAATTAAGGAGAGCACTTCTCTCACATAGCTCCAACAGAAGCCCCAGGCTTGTGTCTAACGGCCCATCATGAGCCCCATGCCCAATCCCTTCAGCCTGTCTGTGAAGGGCTGGGGCCTGCTTCCCATGGCTGCAGTAGGAAGAGGTTTATAGCGTATGTCCCCATAGACAGGCCACTGGAGATAGAGACTACGGGCTACAAGGAAGGCTTCCTGGGAGAGGTGGCATCTGTCCCTGTTTGGTATATACTCCTTCCTGTGAGCTGCAGAGAGCCCCCGGCTCCCTCCACACGCCCCCGTTTCTGCAGAAATGTTCCCCAAGTTTGAACCTTGCTGGGTGCTGCAGCTCCCAGAGGGGCCGGAGCTCCACATCAGATTCCATGTATGCTCAGCATGTGGCATTATTTGTCCCTTGACGGATGGGCAGTGCTGCCTGCCTGCTTTTGCTGCAGTCTGCTCCTCTCTCCCCACAACTTCATGGCCTTATCTTGTACCCCTTTTCCATTGAGGCTCTGATTCTTCCCCAAGGGGAGGAGGTCTTCCCTGAGCTGGTTCTATATGTTGGTGAAATCCTGTTCCTAGCCTAAGACACTGCATGGCTGTTGGCTTTGTCCAAGTCACTTTTGGGTCACTGGCCTAGGGAGGAGGGTAGGGCTATTTCCTAAGACTGGAAAGGGGTAGGGTCCAGAGCACGCAGACCCTGTGCTCTCTGTCTTCATGCTTTAGTCTTGAGGCTACCTCCTTCCTGGGATGAAGGAAAGATGGAAGCCAGGAATAGTGGCACATGCCTGTAATCCCAGTTTTGAGGAGGCTGTGCAGGAGGATTGCCTCAAGTTCAGGGCCAGTCTAGGCTACATAGGGGTTCAAGGCTAGCTTGAACAACATGAGACATTGAGACACTGACACTGACAGTGACAGTGAGACACTGTCCCAGGAAACCAAAAGGAAAAATGGAGAGTTTGCTCAGCAAACTGGGGAGCACGGCATGCCAGGGCTTGGAGACCTGGGGGGCAGAACTTGCCCCACTCCCGTGGAGGGGAGTACATGACGACCACAGGCCATGGAGTCGGACAGACGCAAGCCTGAACCTTGACTGTGCCCTTCAGGAGTGTGTTGCTTGCACAACACACTGGGCCGCTCTGAGCCTCAGTTTCCTCTACCACCCTGTGGGGTGCTCGGGGAGTCTCAGCCCTGCCCACGCTCAGTGAGGTCAGGTGCTGGGCACCGCTTGCAGACTCTGCAAGGTGGCAGGTGAGGGGCTGGAGTGTTGGGTGCACTGGAGTCCCTGGCAAGGCTTGGCGTGCAGCAGGGAGAGTGTGAGCTGGGAAGGGGCACTTGGTCACACCCCATGGCTGTGCAGCCAGCCGGGCGTGGCCCAGAGCGCTCTCCCGAGCCCCGGCCTCTCTGTGTCTTCCTCAAGCTGCCGTCCCACACTGCTCTGGGGTCATGCGTGCTCCCCCCAGCCACCTCTCACCCCACTTGGCCCCTGACCATTTCCCTCCCCTGTGCCTGTGCCCTGGCCCTCGCATCTGAGCTCCCTCCTTACTGGCCCAGATTGGCTTCCTGCCTGCCGACTCAAAGCCAGCTTGTGCTGTCTCCCCACAGTGTACTAAACCCATAGCACAGATATCAAGAATGAGAGGACAGACATGCCCTGCTGAATAAAAGACTGGGTGTAGTTTCCATACAGTCAACTGCACTAACCATAAGCATATTCAACAGTGAGCTTTATAGTTAGGTACACACGCTTGTCTCCAGCACCAGCTTGAGATACACAATCTCCTGGGTCTCATCCCAATCAGGATTTTTTTTTCCTCCCTGCCCCTTGCTTTTCTGCTTCCCCCACCCTACCCCCAGCCTCCCTTTCCTTTCCTCTTCCTGAAGATGGAACCCAGGGCCTTCACGTTGATCAAAGCCCTCAGCCCTTTTTAATTTTTTAAAAAGCTATTTTAAGATAAGAACTTGTCTGAGTCTCTTAACCTGAACTTGGATTTCTGGTCCTCCTGACTCAGCCTCCCAGAGTGCTAGCATCACAGGCACATGCCACGGTACCGGGAAAGATTGGTCTTTCCCGAAGTTCATGCCAATGGGCCCATGTGAATGTCCTCTCATTCTTGATATCTGCTATTGGTCCATATCCTTGTGTATTTATCAATAATCCGTTCCTCTTATTACTGAATAATTTTCCATCATGTGAGTCTGTGAAAATCGGTCTATCCATTTAATTGTTGGGTTGTTTCTGGTTTTTAGCTGTGACTAAAGCTGCCACTTGGATGCGAGCCTTGCACGCATGCGCACTCACTTCTGGGTAAACACCTCAGTGGGGAGTGCTGAGTCATGGGGGGAGCGTGCGGTTAGCTGTGGGTCCCGACCCCAAACGTTTTCCAACATGGTGGCTCCACTAGCGCTCCTAGCGGCTGTGTTGGAGGGTTGGAGTTGTCCCACATCCCTGTCAATGTTTGGTATTTTCTTTTTAATTTAGCTATCCCAGCATGATAGAATCTGGGTGTGCTTTTAATTTGCTGATGGATCGTGATGTAAGGATCTTTTCAGGTGCTTATTGATCCTGTTGGTGTCCAGAGTGTTGAAATACTTAAGTCTTTGGTGCATCTTTTTGCCTTTTTTGGTTGTTTGAGGCACAGTCTTGCTGTGTTTCTCTGGTTGGCCTGGAACTTCTGGGTTCCAGAGATCCCCTTGCCTCAGCCTCTTGCGTAGCTGGCATTTTAGCTGTGCACCACTGTGTCTGGCTGTTGCCCATCTTTTAATTGAGATGTTTGTCATTTTCTTATTGATCTGCATGTGATCTTTACACTTATTGAAGAGGAGTCTTGTCAGAGGTGTGTGTTTTAAACACCTTTATCTCTTTGTCTGTGGCTTCCTTGTCCCCTCTGAGGGATGCCTGTGTCCTTTCTGCCTTGGAGTACCTAGGACTTGGGGATGTGTGCTGAAAGAAAAGAGTAAACTCCCAAGCCCCAGGAGACTCCCACTTCTCCCTGCTGTGGCTCCTGCAGCAGCCTGGGGCCCTGTGCCAATCCTATACCTCTCTCTAAAACAGCTGTTGGACCTTGAGGTCACCTGCTGAGCCCCCAGTTGAGAGCCTGGCACCAAAGTCACACTTGCTTTGCTCAGTCCCTGACGTGCTCTGGATGTCCATTCTGTGGCTCTCTGGTGCTGGGGACCAGGCACATAGGTCCTGATGGTGCAGCAACTCTCTGGGAAGGCAGACAGCAAGGGCACTGTGACAGCAGATGGTGCAGAGGTGAGAGCGTGAGTGGCAATGCCTGGTTCTAGGCCTAGGAAGGGGAAGAGGGTCTCAAGTTTGAGGCCAGCCTGAGCTGCATAGCAAATGCAGTGCCAACCTGGGCTGGGCTGCAGAGCAAAAACATATCTTGGGAGGGGGAGAAGGAAAGAAAGGAAGGAGGAAGGGAGAGCAGGTGAGAGAGGGACATGGGAAGGAAAGAAGGACGAGAGGAAGGAAGGGTTAGGGGGAAAAGAAAAGAATCAGATCCTAGGACCCAGTCAAATGCTCAGAGGGCTTCCTGAGGGTCAGACAGCACCACCACAGCCAGGCCCATGTGTCCCCTTCTACCCGGGGATGTTCCTGCTCCCAGGTTTCCAGCCTGTCCATTTGCTTTCACAGCTGAATTCCCCAGGGCTTCGGCAGACTAGAATGGGAGCCGGCTTGATTCCTGGCCTCCGGCCTGGGCTGCTGGGTTCCAGGGACCCCTGGTGAGTCAGAGCCCTGGCCCCTGGCAGGGGTGAATGAGTGGAGAGGCAGTGGGCTGGACTGAGGACCTGTGACCTCTCAGGCCACCTCCTGGGCCGCCTCATGACCTGGGTGGGGAGCTCCTGAGGGGGAGGGGGCTGTCTGAGAGTGGAGAGCTGGGCCAAGGCTCCATGCCAGGCTGTCTGCCTCTAATTGCTTATTAAGGATGCATTTGCTCCTGCTTGGAGCAGTAGTCTTGGGACTTCTAATGGAGGTTTTTAGTTCTTGTTTTATTATTATAATTTTTTAAAAAATCATTCCAGCTTCAAGCTTCAAATTTCCATGAAGTCATTGGAGCTGTGAGTCTGACTGGAGAGGGGCCCCCTTACACCCCAAGCGAGCAGAAGCAGGCGGAGGGCGGCGAGGGCCCTGTGGTAGCTGTGCCGCCAGAGCAGGAAGTGGTGGGTCCCAGATGTGACTCAGGCTCGTTAGGTAGACGGTGGAGGGAGTCGCCTCATGTGTGAGGCTGGACAGTGTCCAGGAAGGGCAAGCAGGGCCGGGCACCTTCCCGCAGGCTCACAGACTGGCCTAGCGGAGGGCTTCCGGGAGAGCCAGGTAAGGCGTTGTGTGGGGGTGGGGTGGCACCTGTCCCTGCAGCCCGGCCTGAGAGGGTGGGGGTGGATGGCCCGGCATGGCATGCGGAGGACTCTGGGGCTCCTGGCCAGACAACAGGAGGGTCCGCTCCTTCACAGGGGACCAGAGACAACTTGTCGCCGGCTTTCCCAGCCTGACAAGAAAGTGCTGTTGTGACCGCACTGTTGTTCGTTTGGCTGCTTCAACCTAGAATTCTGGGAACCACAGGCACTCAGCTGTCCACATTTCTTTTCAAGGCTATAATTTTACATTTACAAGAACACTTGGCTTTTCTCAAAGAAAGTAAAAAATTGGAGGGGGATTTGTTTTATTAAAGAAAACAACAACAACAGCAAAACCTGTGCAAGTGGGGCCTGGACGTGCAGCTCAGCGGAGGAACATTTACCTAGCGTATATGCAGGGCTGGGCTCTGTCTTCAGAACCACAAATAAAAGAAAAAATTATTAAAGCTTTAAAAAGGACAGAGACCACAGCTGCCTCGGAGGAGGGGAGCACTGTCCCTTGCCTCGCCTCCCCGGGGAGCCACGGCCCTTGAAGCAGGGTGGACGGTGTGAGGGCCCTTCCAGATCTTCCGCGTACTTGTTTAAGCACATCGCAGTGTAGAGCGGGTCGGCAGGTTGGGGGGCAGGGCTAGCGGGCACTGGGCTTCCTCCTGGGCAGGCCTGGAGGGGGGCTGAGGCAGGCTCCTGGCTCCAGGGCCTGGGTGGAAGGCTCTGCCTGGACAGGCCGTGTGGCTGTGGCTGCCGCTGGCGGTGTGAGGTGGGGTGGCTCTTTGTGTCTTGGGATGGACCAGGCCCCTCTGCGATCTCAGCCCACATCATATGAGCACATTTACAGTGTGAAAATACTTGTTGTAGTAGGCCTTAGAAAAAAAATCTGCCAAGGACATAAAATGCGTAGCATCATGAAGGCACTATTGTCTAGAGCAAGGCTGGTCACTTAAATGACAAGCAGGCATTTGAAAGGAAGTCTGTAGTACCCTGCAGGAAGTGGGGTGTCTGGGGCTTGGGAGGCCTGTTCTGCACACAGTGCAGTTCCGACCTGGCTGGGTGTCTTCCCCTCACCAGAAGCCCTGGGTCTCCTGGGGTTTTCCTTCAGCTCTTGCTTCAGGGTGTGGCTATCCGGTAAGGGCTTTCTGATTATTGGGAATTCTGGGCCTCAGTGGAAAAGCTGTGGCTGCCAATGGTGCTTCTATGAAAACACACAGCTGTGTCCCAGTGGCTGGTTTCTAGGTTAGAGTGAGGTGGGTCTCTGCCGGGAGGAGGTCTAGGTGTATGGGATCGGGAGGCAAGGGCCGTGAGAGCTTCAGTGGGGAGGTGGGGTGGGACCCTGACAGGCCAGAGATCCTCCTCCACATGAGGAAAGGCCTACGTGACGTCCTGGAGGGGTGTGTGCCCCAGCCCCCGTTTGCAGTTTGTAGTTATTAGCTGGACCCCTACTGCCCTATGTGATAGATGTCATTTGCCCCCAGTTTGCATAGGAAAGACAGAGGCCCAGGGGTACAGTCTTATCCTGGAGCTCCCAGAAGGAGCTGAGTGTCTACCTGTGTGCACCCCATTTGTGGGTAGCTGTCATGTTTTGCGGTCTAGAGTGGGGTCACGATGCCATCCTTTGTCTCTAGAAGCTCGCTTGGGCCAGGGAGCTGAAGGATTGATGCGGTTGGAAGGATCAGGTTCCTCTAAGAAGGCCCCAGGCCTCCTGACCTAATTGCTGGGCCTACCTCGGGATGGCCAGGGGCCCTGCGGTACAGGAGGTGGCTGCTGTGCCCCTGAGCCTGCTGTCCCGAGGGGCTGAGTGGTCCTCAAGGATGAGGTGTGGGGCTCATTCACACTGTGGTGGTAGCAGCGTTCTCTCATTGTCTTCAGAGAAGGTCCGAGGATCCCCAGGGACAGGCGCAAGTGCCACCACGGGCACATGTCCCACAGTAACCCATTCCAGACTCTTCTGAGTCAGGAGCGGGGCTCTCACTGCACTGCACATACCCAGGAGCTGGCGTGAGTCTGCTCCTGGAACCTGGAGGGGCAGGGGCTCAGTGCACCCCTCCCTCCAGCACAGAACATGCTCTGGTCTGGTGGCCCTGGTTCCTGTCCCCTCTGCCTCCCCCAGCAGGGTGAGAGGGCCAAGCAGAGAGCTCTGTGCATTTGCAGTGTGGGCTCGCTCGCGGGCCGCGCGTGGCGCAGTCGCACACACTGCCCAGGCATTTGTCATTTTCAGTGCCGCAGGGCTCTCTGCCTTGGGTGGGAGGCTGGACGTCTCTGGGAAACCTAGGAGGTGATGATTGCCAGGGCAAGTAGCAAGGGCCTCCCTGGTATTCTACTTAATCAATTTTTCTGTTCCATGGTTTCCTTACCTACAAAATGGGGCTGACTGGCCACTTGGGTAGGCTAACGGGAGGCTCCAATGCATGAAAAATGCTTCCCAAGCATCTGAGACAATGGTTTGGATGGGAGTTGTCAGGGGCTGGAGCCTCTGAAGCCTGTTCGTGGAGAGAATCCTGCCAGGCCTCCACGCGGCGGCCCTCGTTCTCATCCAGGAGGGTAGTGTGGCACCCCCACCCTGGCCAGCCATAGGCATCCGCTCTACCTGCCGTTGCCCACAGATTGCATAACCTATCATGTCATAGCCAAGGCATTGCCCAACCCCGGTGCAGGCCCACTTGGCTGAAGCGCCCTCCCTTCTCTGCTCGCCCTGGGAGCCTTTCTGGAAGGAACTGGATGGTGAGGTGAGGTGGAGAGCCTTGAGCCAGAGCTCTGTCCTCTTTAGGGGTCTCTTTCTCTGACCCTTGGGATGACAATGTCCTGTCACCATGGCTAGATTCACTTACAGGTCTGATTCCTGGGCATTTTCTGGGTGCAGGGCTGGGAGATGAACCCCAGCCATCGCTGCTGATGGGATGGGGTGTGTACCACTAGTCCAGTGATGGGAAGAGCTGGGAGGATGCCTGGCTCCTCCTCCTCTAGCAGCAGGTTTAAGCCCCAGTCTGGCTTGGAAGTCCCCCGGGACCTGGCCTGTCCTCCCCGTCCTTCCTCTCACCCTCTCAGATGCTCTGGACCAGCCTGCCCACTTCCTACTTGCCTGCCTTTGACTGTGGTCCCCTCGACCTGTCTAGGTGCTCTCCCTGTCACGCGTGGCTTGGGTCCCCAGTGAGAGATCTTCTTCAGGGGGAGCTGCTGCCTCTGTCCTGAGCCAGTCCCTGGTGGCCGCCTCCCTCCTGCCCATTGCCCCCGCTTTGAGCCTTGCTTCATGCCGTTGCTGCTAGTGCCTGGGCCACGGCTCTGCCCATCCTCCTTTTGACCTCTGTCTGTTTGTTGTCACAGTGACCCCTGAGAGGGGCCCCTTAAACTTGAGCCCAAGGGAAGGGGGTGCACTGAGGTCTTTGCTGCACGCCGCCCTGCTCTCAGGCACGCTTCGGAGCCCTTAGGGCCCTCCTGCTCCCAGGCTGCGCCTCCCCAGCTCTGCAGCAGCGGTGTGGGCAGAGGCCAGGAGGGCTGGGTGGGCCCTGCCTGCTGTTGGCCCGGCCCTGCCCCAACCTCCCACACATCTCCCACAGCCACATCTGGTTGGGGAGGCGGAGGCCTTTGAAGTCTGGAGGCACTGCTCTAATGGGGACCTGGGTTAATGGGACACAAGCCTGTTTTTGAGACACCCAGACTCCTAGGAGCCATTGTGCATTCCCTGGGAAGGGGTGTGGCAATGGCAGGCTGGGTCTGGGGGCTGGGGAAACACGTCCTTGTCAGGCCCTGCCTCTGGGCAGCCAGGCAGTGAGGGAGGAGAAGAGTTGCTTTCGGTGGCTGACAGGAAGTAAGGCCCCTGGGACCTGAAGGGTGTCCCCTGGTGCTGTATATGTTCCGGTTTCTCCAGCTCTGACCCTTTGTGATTAGAGCTGGTGGCATGAGCCTCGGGGATGGCCCTCACTGTGTGCCATGCTCTGTGCAAAGCCCCTGAGGGCTGGGTGCCATTACCAATCCATTCTCTTGGCAAGGAGGCTGAGGCCCAGGGAAGCAGATTGCAGAACGGGCCCAAGCTCATACAGGTCCACCGAAGTGGAGCTAGCTCGGTCTTCCTGCCCTGCTGCTCGGTCTCAGGGTTCATGTCCCCCACCATAGCTTCGCTGCCTGTCTGCCTGGCACTTCTGTTCCTCCTGTAGCTCACTTATCACTCATCTATCCTCCCCCTAGCACAAGCTGCACAGGGACCCCTTGCTCACCGTGGCTTTGACACCTCACCCCTTGTGTGGGGCAGAGGCCTGGGGCACTGGGCTCTTTCCATAGGCCGTGCTTCTGTGAAGGTTCTGTAGCCAGGAGGTGAGGTCATTGCTGGAGGAGACCACAGTGGGAGCAGGGGTTTCATTTCCACTATCAGGTGAGAAACTGAGTCCCAAGAGGCAAATGACACAACACAGCTCAGGTAGGTGGCACTGGGGACTGGTGAGAGCTAGTTGGAGTCTGGTGGATCCCACAGTGGTGGAGCTAGGATTTGGAATCTCCCTGCTCTGGGCAGCCCAGGATGAGGAAGCAAGGCTGTGTGGGGAGAGAGAGCCCAGCTTTTTTTCTTTGCAGGGGGCAGGGGGCAGGGGGCAGGGGCCAGATGGGGGGATGCTTTGGAGGGACAGGGAAGCCTAAATGTGCTCTGAGGCCAGCCTTCTGGGAAGAGGCAGCGTCTGAGGATGACCTGCTGGGCAAGCTGGAGTTGCCAGGCGGAGGAGGAGTGTGGAGGCGGGTGGTAGCAGCATTCGTAGGCGTATAGGGCCTAGAGATGAAGGGTGGGGCTTATTTGGGGAAGAGAAGTCATTCAAATTACACAGCTACAAAGAAGGTCTCCGGAGGACCTGGAGGAGTTTTCCACCAGGGTGAGAGCAGGGACTACGCTTGGCATTCTTGCTGCTTTAGAGAGGTGTGGGGAGCCTTCCTGGGTGATCCCAAGGGGAACTTAGGACTCCTGGGACCTGGGCTCCATCACGGTCCTGCCATGCCCAAGCGGTGGCCTGGCTCTGAGAGGAAGGGTCCTGTGATACTGAGTGGGGACTCAGGCTCAGGGGTCAGCTCTGTGCCACCTGCGCCTCTTTGAGGCGGGTCCGGAAGCCAGGGCTGTGGTTGGTGGGGGTGGTGGGGTGGGGCTGCTTCCCCTGCAGAAGGCTCTTCCTGGCCTCAGCCTGCTCCGCTATGCACCCCGCTTTCCCTTCACATGCCCTTTAAGGCTTGGTGGGGGCCTCAGGAAGCCGCTGAGGCCTGCTGGCCTCTGTACCCTGTCATAAGCTGGGCACAGCGTTGTGGGAACCAAATTGGGACCTGTGGGGCAGGTGGTGGCTTTAAGCTGGCTGTGAGGTTGGGAAGAGGTGGGCTAAGCAGAGAGGCCTTGCTGGGCTGCCTGTGTGGCCCAGACTCTGGATAGAAGGCCCCCATCTCCAGGCTTCTCTGTCACAGCCTTCTCTGCTGGGCCCCATGGGAAGGGATCTTAGAAACCCTGGAGGGACCAGGCCTGGGGAGGGTGAAGGGTCACACTAGTGGAACCCAAGCTGTACCTCAGGTCTCCTGGCCTTTAGCCCTAGCCTTGTGAAAGGTGGGGAAACTGAGGCAGTAGGTCACTTTTCTTTTTTCTTTTTGGACTGGATGTTTATTTTTTTATTAATTTTATTGAGAAACAAATAGCAATAAGACAGTATTATTTCAATGATTAATACATTGCTTATTGTTATCTTAGTAGTTATTCATAGTACAAGATGCAGACAAGCTATCCTGTCCAAACACTATTAGTACAAAACTTTCTTCTCATTGAATTAAGAGAAAGTAGCTGTATATCTATCCTAACTATTTTATATATACGGATACAAAATGGTCCTTCATTTGTATCCCCTTTTTTTTTGTTTAGTTTTGTCAGAGATGGGTATTCCACTGCCATTTAAATATTGTAGGTACGTGAATTCAGCAAAATAATCCAATGTAGTCCAGTAGTCCATAATAGCAGTGGGTTATCTGTAGGACTGGCAATGTCAGAAGTTGTTGACTTGAGCCTTTTACACCTCAGCATATTACTTTTCATACCTTGTTTTTATGCTTTCCTGCTGGGTGGTTTGTTCTCTGCATCCCTAGACAGAGACAGGATGTGACTCCCACTCTTGAACACTGCCTGGGGCAAGGGAAGGCACTGGAGTGCAGGTCTGTTCCTCCCAGGGAGGCCCTGGTCAGGGCTGGGGCCCTCATGCAGTGTTCCCTTCTAGCCCAACCCAGTAAGGCAGAGGTGGGGAGTGAGGCCTCCACCTAAGTGAGCTCCCCGAGGTGTCAGAACAGGGGGAAGATATGGGGGCAGGAGTGGGGCTCCATGGCCTCTCCGTGGGCCTTAGCTGTCAGGGAAGCTCTGGGCCAGAAGCAGGACCGAAGCAGGGCTCAGAGGCGCCAAAGTCAGCATTTCCTAAAGGAGCTTCTTTAGATATTTAGTGCAAGAAAGGTCTGAGGAGACAGACAGACAGGGGGACATCGACTTCTCACCCCACAGGTTTCTTTCCTATAGGACTTGTTAGAGGCTTTGATTTGCTGTGTCCAGGGGATCTTTAAAGGCGGAACAGGAGAATTGGAGCCCTGCAACACCTGTGGTCAGGGGTGCCATGTGTGTGTGTGTGTGTGTGTGTGTGTGTGTGTGTGTGCGTGCGCGCGCATGGTCTTCCTTGGTCCCACTGTGGGGCAGGCTGGAGTTCAAATCCCAGCCCAGCTGCTTCCCAGACAGTGAACAAGTGGATTAGGATCCCAGAGTGGGTCTCCTTGCCTGGAGCCAGGATCGGGCGTCACCCTTGGGCATTGCTGAGGAAAGGGGCCTGGGCAGCTCTAGCCCCAGGTGTCCCACTCCGGGCTCAGAGGTGGCAGAGCACATCCCAGGGCTCTGTGCAGGCTTTCTGTGCTGTCATGAAACCCCTGGGAGTCCCCTCAGGCCCTATTTGCTCAGCTGGTGATTCTGTCTCCTTTTTCCAAAAGAGACAGGCTCAGGGAAGGTCATGCAATTTAGGCAAGCTAGACCTAGGATTAATTTTTTTTTTTTTTAATTAAGAAGTTTTCAAATTACACAAGCAATCTAATAGTAGAAACAGGAAATAGAAACTAGAAACGAGAAGAGAGATTCAGCCACTCTGTGGAATCGAGTTTTGGTTTTTCTGTGTTCTGCTTCAATCCTTGTCCATTCCAGGCATTACTGGGGCTGTGTGGGTTTTCCGTAGATGCCCTGTGAAAGCCACCGCTTCAGGCTGCTGCACACCCTTGACAGCTGCGCAGCATTCCACCGTGAGGAGGCACTGCTCCTCGTCCTTTTCGTGGCTTCTAACTGGTTCTTAGGAACAATGATGCCAGGAATCACCTTGTATATGTCTCAGTGCACACTCTGAGAGCAGATCTCGGGGTAAAAGGACCCTGTGCATCGGTGACTATAGAAGTGCTCCAGGGCTGCCTTCTGAAGGATCTCGCAGACTCGCATTCCTGCTGGTTGTGCATGCCTGTTCGCAATTCAGATTTATAAAATACACTGATCTCTGCCAGAGAAGTAAATATATTTTTCATGGTAGTTTTAATTTGCTTTTCTTTCTTTTTTAACGTATTTGATTGTTGCAGGGTCTCATTATACAGCTCGGACTCGCGGTGATTCTCCTCCTTGCGGCCTCCCCAGTGCTGGGACTGCAGGCTGGCACCACTACACCCAGACTCTGGCCAGCTCTGCCCACGCTGGGGTTGGGGCCAGCTCGGCATGTGGTGCTGGGGATGGAACCTCAGTCCCTGCACTTGCCTAAGCTTGCCTAAGCAGGCCCTTTAGTCTGCTGAGCTATCTTGCCGGCCCCCTTAATTTGGTTTTCTGGTTATGGGGCAAAACCATCCTCTTTGTAAATTTTGAAATGACATTTGAATTCCCTGTGCTTCGAGCTTCCTACCATCCCCCTCTTCCCCTCTCCTGATGGGTCATCTGTCCCCCCACCTGTTTTTTTGGTTGTTTGCAGGTGAGGGAGATCAGTAGCTACTTGTGTATACATCACACACATGTTCCCCTTATCAGCCATTTGTTTTATCTTTTTTTTTTTTTGTCTTTTTGAGACAGGGTTTCACCATGCAGTCCAGGCTGGCCTTAAGCTCACTTTGTAGCTCAGGCTGGTCTCGAACTCACAACAATCCTCCTGCCTCAGCCTCCCGAGTGCTGGGATTACAGGCATGCGCCACCACGCCCGGCTTTGCTTTTTCTTTTACTCTGTAGTAAATTTCATGTATTTACATAATTACATTTACCATTTTTTTCTTCATGGGTTTTGGGTTCTGTGTTGGATTAGAGAACCCTACCATGTTCCCTGGGTGCCCTCTCCTGTGGGGTGTGGTCTCTGCTGTCTGGAGCTCATCCTGGGTGGGCTCTCCCACCAGCTGGCTCATTGTCTTCCAAACTACGTCCTTCTAAACGGGCGATCCCAGGGTGGGAGTTAAGAGTCCATGCCCACCCTCCCAGCTGAGTAGGGGAGTGGGTCTGCTCTGCATCTTGCTCCCTCGCCATGCCTGCTGTTGTCACTGGACCCACAGTCTGGTGGGCCTTGGGGTAGAGTGTGAAGCTGGCTGCCATCCAGGGAGGCCATGGGAGGCCAGCTAACTTCCCTTTTCTGTTCTTCCTTATCGAGGGAAAGGGATCAGAAATCTGCTTAGCGTGGGTGTGAAAGTGTTTCCATTGTAAAGGGAGGTGCCCACAGAGGGCAGCGTGTGAAGAAATGAATCACGAATGGTGGCCCTAGGGGGAGGAGTCAGGGGAAGGTGTTCTTTCCGGCAGGAAAGTGTATGAGCTCTGCTGCCTGGGCACTCTGTGTAGAGTCCTAGTGACACTGGATGAGGGGAGGGCCCTGAGGCCCTGAGGCCCTGCTTTCTCTTCCTGGTCTGGAACCTGGCACCCAGGAGGCCTCCCGTGCCCTTGCTGAAGGGACATATGCAGGTGCTCGAGTGAAGGACTGGCTCCTGCTGGCACACCACCCTAGCCTCAGTACAGCTGGCACTCAAGATGGCCAGGCCAGCCTCGTCATATTGCGTTGAAAGGACAGATTGACTAGCTTGTGCTTCCTTCGGGAAGGAAGCAGTAGAAGGGAGGATTTCCGATGTACGGACTAACTCCACTTGCTTATCCTAAGTCCCTCCTCACCCTTACTGATTGAGCCTCTACCCCCAGCCCAGACCTGAGCTGGGCATAAGAAAGAGGGGAAACTAAGGCTCAAATCGGGCCAGGGGGTTGCTGAGTCACAGAGCATGCTGGCACTTGTGTGCGGGCCCCAAGATAGAGTCATCTTGGGGGATGGTGCAGAGCTGGTTGAGGGTGCATTCCAATGGGGGGCACCAGCTTTGCCCTGCAGGCTGTCACCAGGAGGTGTGTGCGGGGGGAGGGGAGCTCCTGCCTGCCACTCCCTCTGCCCAGCTTGGAGCCTGCCCAGCCTTGGGTCCCCAGTCTTCCTTTAGGGCTCATTACTGCTTTGTCTCCACAGTGTGGTCTGTTTGCTATTATGGCTTTGCGGACCATGTGGTCATCAGCGTCCGAGTTGACCTGTAAAGGGATGGGATCCAGCTGGTGGTGCAGAGCAGGGGAGGGGCACGCCTTCACCCTGGACACCTCTGTGCTGGGCATGGGGGTGCAGCAGGCTCAGTCCTTGCTCTGGGCACCCCTCTTCAGCACTCATCTTCTGCCTGGTGGCTACCCTTCCTGCACTCTGGCTGTACCCCCTTCTACAGGGTCTTCCCATGTAGCTTGCCTTCCCTGCTTCCTGCTTGAGCACTGATCCAAGCATCTGCCCCAACCAAAGTGGGCAGGTGACTCCTGCCGTGGCAGTGTGAGGCAGGCGCTGGCTGCGAGCGAGGTCAGGCACCAATGTGACAGGCACACAGAGGCCTGAGATCTACAGGGTTCTGGAGCCAGGCAGGTAAGAAGGCAGAGGCCAGAAAGACCTGGGCCCTTGGGCCCTGAGGTTTCCAGGATACCCACTTGGGTTATGCCTGGGCTGGGCAAGCTCAGAATGTCGGCAGGAGATGATAATGATGTGAATCTCAGCGAAGTGATGAGGAATCTGCCTGTGCCCCACCCCACCCCACCACCAGGGGACCCCCAGGCAGCTGAGCAGGCCAGGGAGCCAAGCGGGCTTGTGACTTTTAGCTGTGACAGGGTGACTGACCAGATGCCCAGGAAGGTTGTGACCTGAGGGCCTGATGGGGCCTCTCCCTGCAGGCCTGCCTGTTCCTCATGAGTAATGGCTCCACTTCTGATTTTGAAGCCACTAGGGCTGAGGCCTGGGTCCCTCCAGGTCTTGCTGAGGTTAGCCAGAGTAAGCCAAGCTGGGCTTCCTGCCAGTGCAGTTGGGCCAAGGAGGTGGGTACCTGTCTGTGCCTGTGACAGCGAGGGTGTCTAGCACTACTGCCCCAACAACACAGTGGGCCTGAGGCAGGCTATGGGTCATTGGTGCCAAGGGTCTTTCCTGCATCCTGGGCTCAGCCCCCCAAGGGCCCAGCCTCCTGCCTCCAGCGGCTCCTCAGCTGGGACCCCAGCTCCGGTCAGTGTGCCTCGGGAGGACACAGTTCTGCCTGGGAGGTGGGGCAGGGAGAGGGGTGTGGGTGGCTCTGGGCTTCCTGAGCAGGCTTCTTGCATCCTGCTGCCTGACCTTGCTTCTGGGAGGCCAAGCAGGGCAGTGGAGCCCTGCAGCAGCCCCACGCTCTGCTGAAGTTTAGTCGGCTCCCTGCCCTCCATCCTGGGGCTTGCGGGGAGAGGCCAGGAAGAGCTGGCGATGTGATGAGATGTGACAGGTTTTCTGGGTTTGGCACTGTGAGGGTGACAGGAGGAGAGATGGACGCTGAGTGCCTGGGCAGTCTCAGCACTCTCCTTTCCTAGCTGTGTTGCTGTGAGCGCAGCGGAACCTCTCTGTGTGTCCAGCTGTGAAGCAGGAGCAGCAGTCCCGCTCCTCCGAGAGACTTGCAGATCCAGAGGAAGCACAGTGCCAGGCACATGGCCGGTGGCCAGTGGCGGGTCAGAGCCCAGAGCCCCAAGGGTGCCTGATGACATCCCTCAGTCCTCCTCCAGGGATGAGTCTCAGGACACCACCTGCCCCCAGATGCCTGGAGCCTCAGGTCTTCCACAGTCTGGCCAAGCCTGGGCTGCAGTGATAGAGTGAGTTGGTGGCAGGAAAGTGTCCCCTTCTGGAGTAGCTCGAAGCCAGGATGCACTGTAACCACAGGCCGTTCTCTCTCCATGTGAAGCAGGACCCTGCCCTTGACTCTGGACCCAGGGCAGGTGGGATACATGACTGCTTCCTGGACATAACAAACCGGTCCTCAAGCCCAGTACGGACCAACTCTTCATTGTGAGTGACAGGAACTTAAGCTGGGTTGAGCTGAAAGGGGCATCATGCTTCTTTATCTGGGTGTGCTGGCACACATCTGTAATCCCAGCGTTTTGGGAGACTGAGGCAGGAGAATCACAAGTTCTAGACCAACCTGGCGAACTTGGTGAGACCTGGTCTCAAAAAATTACTAAAGACTGGGATGTAGCTCAGTGATAGAGTACCTTGGGTCCATCTCCGGTACTACATAAGGAAAGAGAAAGACAGCTGAGAAAGAAATGGAGAGAAAATGGAGACCTTCGCTTTAGTCTCCAGTACTTCATGCCCCTCGCTCCCATGCTGTCAGCCTGTCTTTCTGCACTTCTCCACATGGGCATTTATTTATTTATTTATTTATTTACTTATTTGGTACAGGGTCTTCCTACGTAGCTTGGACTTATAATGATCCTCTTGTGTCAGCCTCCCCAGTGCTGGGATTACAGGTGTGTGCCACCATGCCCAGTCTCGGTGGTTAGCAGGGTGGCACAGCATGTGGTACTGGGGATTGAACCTGGATCCTTGCACTTGTCAGGCAGGCGCTAGGACCAATGAGCTCTCTCCCTAGCCCTGGACTTTGTTTTCATGTGGGCACTGTCCTCAGGGTGGCTGAGTCTGATGGTGGCCTTCCTCTGGATGGTAAATGTCCCAGAGGGTTCTCACTGGGCAGCTGTGGGGCTGGGGCTTGGTAGGAGCTGGCTGAGCAGCAGTCCTGGGGCAGTGAACTCTGAATCGAAGACTAAGAGTTTCCCAGAGGAATGGGAGCACCCCTCCACCTCTGTAGAACAGAGATGCCGCCCCCTCTGCCTACAGTGTGGTCCTGAGGTACGAGTGACAGTGAGAGACTTTTGGGACCAGAGTCCCTTCAGGCCAAGGGGCCCTGATTTGCCCAAGTGGCTTTGGAGTTCACACAGGACCATTGTTGGGGCATGGAGGCAAGGCTTGGCTGGACCAAAGGGAGGACTTCTCGCCAGGACATGTGTCCAGCGAGGGGGGAGCTGGCACAGGGCGTGATGAGCTCCCTGCCACTGAGGTGTGCAAGCAGGGCCTCGGGCCATATGTAAAATATGGTAAAGGGATTCCTGTACCTGGGGCCTCAGAGGACCCTCTCAGTGGCTGGCTGCCTCAGTGACTAGCAGAGAGGCAGGTGACTGCACAGAGAAATTACCCTGGCAGTAGACTCTTTCAGCTCTGGCTTTGAGGTGGCTTGCGAAAGGAGCCACCCATGGAGGTGCCATGGCCATGGGCTCCTAAGCCTTCTTCCTAGCTCCTAGCCCCAGCCCTGCCTTGCACTGTCTGGTTCATCCTGGGAGCTGGGCACGGTCCCTGTGCCCAGGGCCACCCATTATGCCCTTGCCTTCCAGCCTGTCCATTGCTGGGAAAGTAGCCTAAGTAGATCCAGAGAACAGTGTGTACCACAGCCTGGGTCTCCACAGCCTCGCTGTGTGCACCACGAAGGGTATGAGATGGCTCAGGATAAGTGTGTGGGGCTGGTGTGTGCATATCGTACTGCACATCTGCATCCTGGAAGCCTGAGGCTGCATTCTGAGGCTTTGCCTGGAGAGTTGGCCCCTGATTTGGTGTTGAGATTCCCAACCTAGCGAGCGGGCCAGTGCCCTGGGGTTTGGCCCCAAGCCGGAGGAGCTGGCAGTGCTGCTGTTTGTGCACTCGTGGCATCTGGCTTGATCCTCTAGGATGTCGGTGGGAAGCCTGTCTAAGGAGCTGTGGTTTGGGAGTGGGCAGACCTAGGTTCAAATTTCAGTCCTTCCACCACCCTGCTCTGGCTGTGTGACCTCGGGCAAGCCACCGTGCCTCTCTGGGCTCCATTGTGGTGCCTCCTGCAGGCTAAGAAGTTGAGTGTGATCTTGCGTGCAGTGCTTGTTACAGGAGCTGGTGCAGACAGTGCTCGTAAAGGCTCCCTGGACAGGGTGTGGTAGGGCTGGGCAGGGACACGGTGGGGCTGACAGTGCTCCTGTGGCACCCTTACTCACCCAGGGTTTGAGGTAGTGGACTAGAGGGCTGCAGCGCACAGATGTTTTAAGTTAGCTGCCAACATTTATAACCATTATTTCACGTGGAAATCAGATTCGTAGCTTGTCTAAACTGGGCGCCTTGGCAGCCTCGGCCTGACTCCAAAGGGAGGGACTCAGACTTCCAGAGTGCCACTGTGTTGCTGGGTTTTTGCACTGATAGAAGAGATTATGTCTGTGCCGTCCACGGCAGTCGCCAGTGGCCACCTGAATAGTACAGGAGCCCTTGAATAGTGTGTGACTGAGGATGAGAGTTTCTGTTTTACTATACTTTATTTTTTGTTTGGTTTTTGAGACAAGGTCTCACTGTTTAGTTCTGGCTGGCCTTGAGCTCACTATGCAGCCCAAGCCGGCCTCAAACTTGTGGTGATCCTCCTGCTTCAGCCTCCTGGGTGCTGGGATTACAGTCATGGGCTGCCACACCCAGCTCTGTCTGAGTTAATTTGAATTCACTTGTAAATACCACCTGCGACTGGTGGCTATGGTGCTGGATGGAGCAGTTCGGGGAAGACTTCGGCCCAGGCCCACATACTCTTGATCCAGCGCCTTGCCAGTGTGTCCCAGGAGCTCAAATCCCGGTTCTGTTTTGGCTCTGCAGAGCTGAAGACCCGTGTGTCTGGTTGGCCTGTCCTGGACTCCAGCGGCTGCACAGAGCGTCCACCTCCCATGGTCCATGGAGCTGCGGGCTCAGCCTGCCCAGCCCTACTGCACAGCCCCAGAGAGACCAGAGGCCTAGGCCCAGAGAAGAGGGTGCCAGCTGGTGGATGCTCCCAGGCTGCAGAGGAAAAGCACCGGCTGGAGGATGCCGGCCAAGGGACGTTACTTCCTCAACGAGGGTGAGGAGGGCCCAGACCAGGCCGCGCTCTATGAGAAGTACCGGCTCACCAGCCAGCATGGGCCACTGCTGCTTCTGCTCCTTGCAGTGGCGATAGCCGCCTGTGTGGGGCTCACTGCCATCTCCTTCAGCCACGGGGTGAGTGGATGGGCAGCCTTTGGGGCACCCGTGCTCTGAGGCCTTGGGCTAGTTGTTATTATCAATCTTTTTCTAAAATTTATTTGGTACAGGGTCTCACTATGCAGCTGGCACTCACAGTGATCCTCCCGTTTTTAGCCTCCCCAGCACGAGGATTAGAAGCTTGCACCGCCATACCCAGTCTCCATGGCTGGCTCGGCACACCTGTGGGTGGGGGCAGTATAGCCCGGCATGCGGTGCCAGGGGCTTGAACCCCAGGCCTGTGCTTGCCTAAGCAGGTGCTTAGTCCGCTGAGCTACCTTGCTGGCCTTGGGCCAGTTGTTATCATCTTGAAGTTTGCTCGTCAGTGCAGGTGACCCACAGTGTGGGCTGGCAGAGGGCAGGCTCCTCTGAGTTGCCTTTGGAGGTCTGGTGCCTTCAGGCATTACATTTATTGGGCCAAATGAATCACCCTAATTTTCTCCACCATCACCTTTGATCCTTTGGAAGACCTGAGTGAGGGTGGGGTCCTCACAGATGCTGTTGATGGAAGCCAGAGCCCCTGGCCCAGCCAGGGGTGGGATCAGTTCTCCTCTTAACACTTGAGCTGCCTCCTCAGCCCTTCTCTCAACAAAATTTCACTTTGAGATATGGTCTTGCTAAGTTGCCTAGCCTGGACTTGAGCTTGCAATCCTCCTGCCTCTGCCTCCCAAGATATTGTGACGGAAGAAAGGAGCCTCCTGATTCCTTTTTTAAAAAGAAGAGAACATGTCTTGCTATGTTGGCTAGCAAACTCCTATGCTCAAATAATCCTCCTGCCTCAGCCACTTGGACATTTGGGACCACTGGCACCTGCGCTCCCACCTGAGAATCCCTGGGTCGGAGCTCCCTGAGTGGACACTGCTGCCACCCCTCACAGAGCTTAGGCCTGCGGCCGCACACCACCCCAGGCCCTGTGGGCACAGTGCGAGCTGCACTGCTGCTTTCTGGGCTCCTCTTGTCGTTCTGCAAGCCTTCGCCCCTGCCCCTCCCCGGCACAAGCAATAGAGGGGCACCTGCTGCCTGCATCCTTTGGCGCCCACTGTTTATTCCTTCTTTTTAGTACTGGGAATTGAACCCAGAGCCTTTGCACTGAGCCACCTCTCTAGTTCTTTTTATATTTTTTATTTTGAGACTCACTAATTTGTCCAGCTTGGGTTGGAACTTGCGATCTTCCTGCCTCAGTCTCCCAGAGCGCTGGGAATATCAGGGGAGTGCCACCCATCCAGTTCCTCTGTTTATTCTTGGACAGTCAGACACAGCTAGGAACAGTGACACACACCTGTCATCCAGTTACTCAGGAAGCTGAAGCAGGACGGTCATGATTTCTGTGCTGTTCGTCTTGCAGGACCCCTCAGAGCAGCAGGCTGTCCTGGTCACAGCGTTCGTGACGCTGGCTGTGTTCGTGGCTCTGTACGTGCTGGTGTATGTGGAGTGCCTGGCCCGGCGGTGGCTCCGGGCCTCGGCACTGCTTACTTGGGCCTGCCTGGTGACACTGGGCTACGTGCTGGTCTGGAATGCCTGGAGGAGGGCGGCCTGTGCGTGGGCGCAGGTAACTGGGTGGGAGGGAATCTCCACACCCTCCACTGCTGCCTGTGTTGGTGCTGTGGACTGGAGCTAAGATGGGCCCCAGACCCGTTCTGTTCCCAGTTCTGTGTGCCATTAGGTGTGGGCTGGGAGAAGCATCCACTTAGGGGTGTGGCCATGGCCCTTGGAGGGACCCTCACTTGGTCCCTGCCAGAGGGTGGAGCTCCAGCTCAGAGACGCTAAGAAGTACCACCTAGCTCCCATGCCGTGAAGGGCCCAGCAGGGCAGCCAGACCCCATTACTCCTGATGACTGCTTTCCTGGGGTTCATCCTGGGGTGTGCTGCCCCCAGCTGTGGAAGCTTGCAGCCTGCCCCCCACCAGGTTATCTGCCCCCATCTGAAAGAGAGGGCCTCTTCTCACCCAGCTTGGGTACTGGCTTGGCTGTGCCTAGTGGTGTATGGTGGTATGCTGTGGCCACTTCTGTGGCTGGGTGAGGAGGTGGGGACAAGGTTCTTAGAACCCAGTCCTGAAGGCCATTAAGGGTGGGTGCAGGGCCTGCTGGGGCAGGGGGTCAGGAGGGCTCTGGGCAGCATCCCTTCCCTGTAGGGCACTAAGCAGAGGTTGCCTAGGTTGAGGGGCCATGAGGGACTATGGTGGACAGCAGGTAGGATAGAAGGCCCAGTGCAGGGCTGTGCTTTGTGTTTGTTGTGTCTGCTGCTGCTGTGTCTAGCCATAGAGGGAGAGAGGTAATGGGCTGCCCGAGGACAGAGGCCTCTAAAGAGTTGTCCCCAGGAGACCAGAGACTGTGGGGCCTGCTGCCAGCTCCATCCTGGGCTGGGCCCCGGCAGTGTGGCCAGCCCCAGTCTCCTGACACCTTGTCTCTAGGTACCCTTCTTCCTGTTCGTGGTCTTTGTGGTGTATACCTTGCTGCCCTTCAGCATGCAGGCCGCTGTCACCGTGGGGGTGATCTCCACCGTCTCCCACCTCCTGGTGTTCGGTGCCCTCACGGGGGGTTTCACGGCACCTAGTGTTGGGGTGGGGCTACAGGTGAGTGACAGGGTGAAGGTCAGGGCGGCATAGGTGGTCAGGGTGATCAGAACCTGAAGACTTGGGCCCCGAGCTCACGGACAAGCTGGGGTAAACGTCCTTCAACTTTGCTGGGACCTGCCCGAGGTGGGCCCGTCCCTGTGCTGCTCATCTAGGGCATCCCTGTTGAGGCTGCCTCCGAGGTCTCCCTCAGGTCCTGACTTGTGGGCTAGGCTGAGGGCATGGCCCCCAGGACCACATCTTGTGCCTGTGTGTTGAATAAATTTGCTTATGGTCAGTAGGGCTGTGGAGATGTCTAAGAAGACTCCATGCCTCTCATCTGCCTGGCTGGGCATTCCTGGGGGGAGGCCCTGGTCAGCCGCTCTGCCTTCCACCTCCTGTGCCTGCTGCTGGCTCTGTGAGGTGGCTGCTTCTGTTTCCTTGGAAGTGTCTGAGCTCCCCTGGCCAAGCCCTATGGGACAGTGCAGATGCCCACTGGACTAGAGAGGGCCCAGGCCTAGTCTTGCAGTCACAGTGGCTTGAGCAGACCAGCCCTTGTCTGGAACTCACCTTCTCTGCCTGCCCCAGTGAAAGTGCTGACTTGAGTGGATTGGGGGTCAGTAAATTGCCAAGGAGGCTAGGTCCAGGGTGAGATGGCCATGTCAGGCTCAACACCTGGCTCTCGCCTGCCCTCAGCTGCTGGCCAATGCCACTATTCTTCTGAGTGGGAACTTCACGGGTGCTTTCCACAAGCATCAGATGCAAGATGCCTCCCGGGACCTGTTCACCTACACTGTCAAGTGCATCCAGATCCGTAGGAAGCTGCGCATTGAGAAGCGCCAGCAGGTGAGACCCTTGCTCCCTTTGGAACCAGGCCTGGCCCCTGCCCTGTTGTCCTGTCTCCCACACCACTACCCCATCTGATCCTTCACCTCTCTGTTAGACATTAGATGCTTGTCAAGCATGCTTAGTCAGCTTCCCATGGCTGGGAGAAAATACCTGACACCTGTACTTTATTTTATTTATTTATTTATTTATTTATTTATTTATTTATTTATTTATTTGTGGAACCAGGGATTGAACTCAGGCCCTTGTGCTTGCCAGGCAAGCACTTATTCTACTGAGCCATCTCACTGACCACTACACCTGTACTTTAAAGGGGGAGATTTATTTGGCCCACAGTTTCAGAGGATTGGTTCAGAGTCAGCTGACTTCTGATGTCAGAAATGGCATGATGGAAGAGTGTGGTGGAACAACACTGCTCGCTTTGTGATGGCCAGGAAGCAGAGAGAAGAGGAGAAGCCAGAGAGGGAAATACCCCACAGGCCCTCAGGGACCTACATCCTTCACTGAAGCTCTGCCCCTACCAGTGCAGTCAGCTGTGAGCTTTGTAGTGGATGATAATAGCATCCCAAGAAAGCTGAAAGCCCCGCCTTAGAGACACATGAGACTTTGGGGGAGATTTAAAATCGAAGCCATAGCAGCATGCATGACTGGGCCTCCATGGGTCTCACTCCTCGGGGCTCCTAGGGACATGAGAAGCTGTGTGCCTGGTTGGGTTAATGCTGGATGCAAGCTAGCAAAGAATGAGCCAGCATTGTGGGCAGATGGGGGATATTGGCAGGGAGAACAGAGGCTAGGCAGGCCAGCCTGGGGCCTGACACCACCCTACTCGTCCCTACTGATCCCTTGTTGTCTGCTACTTTTACCTAGGAGAACCTGTTACTGTCAGTGCTGCCCGCCCATATCTCCATGGGCATGAAGCTGGCCATCATTGAGCGGCTTAAGGATGGTGGGGACCACCGATACATGCCTGACAACAACTTCCACAGCCTCTACGTCAAGCGGCACCAGAATGTCAGGTGAGGATGCCCCCTGAGAATGGGGGCCACCATGCCCCAGCCCAGCCAGGCAGGTCCCCTGCCCTTTGGAAAGTCAGTCCCCACCCACACAAGGCTGGGCAGTGAGTGTCCCTTCCTGGGCCTCAGTCTTCCCCCATCTCCCAGGTGTAGGGTTGGATCAGGTTCTGAAATAAGAGGGTCAGGCTGATGGTTGGGAAGTTCCCTTATCCCCTCCAAAGGAAGTGAAGCTCCGGTCCTGACCCTGTCCCAGGTTGTGAGTGCTTTGAGCTGAGTTAGTTCAGGCATAAGTGCTGTGGGCAACCTGTCCTCTGCATGAAGTCCAAGCTTAAGCTCCACTGCCATCTCTCTGGGCTGTGGACCTGTGGGTTGTGGGCAGCAGGGCAGGGAGATATGGTAGGAAGGAGTTAGTGCTCTCCTCCTGGAGCCTCAGTCTTCTTATCTGTAGAACTGTGTCGTGCAGGTCTGAGGAAGCAGAAGTAGCACCTGACTGGGAAGTTCAGTTCTGCTCTTACATAGGGCAAGCATCTGGGTACAGGAAGGCGCAGGATCCAGAGCTGCTGGGGGGTACCCCCAAACACTTGCAGTGGTGGGCTTGCTATGCCAGGGTCGACTCCATGCTGCTGTCATGAGAAGCCTCTGGAACTTTTTCTATCCTTATGGCTGGGGCATCTCTCCTGTCATGGCTGGGCCTCACAATGCCTTGGCCCTGACCCTGACCCTACCCCCCTTCAGTATCCTGTATGCAGATATTGTGGGCTTCACTCAGCTGGCCAGCGACTGCTCCCCCAAGGAACTGGTGGTGATGCTCAATGAGCTCTTTGGCAAGTTCGACCAGATCGCCAAGGTGAGCCTGGCCTGTGCGGGTGAGCTGCAGCGCTGGGGGAGGCCGGGGCCCTTGGCTGAGTTTCAGCATCGCTGCAGTGGAGGCTCCCGATGCGGGTGGGGGTGGGGAGGCTGCCACATGGTGGCCAAGGCCTGCCGCACCAGGCCGGGCTCGTGGGGAGGCTGCCGCACACATCTGCAGGGTGCTTGGGGCTCAGGAGCTCAGGCACTGGACCACCTGTGGGAGGCTGCGCCCTCCTCCCTGCGCAGTCTCTCCTGGGAGGCTTGAGGGCTGCGGGGGCTCTGTCACCCAGAGCCTGCTTTTCACAATATGCCAGGTGAATCCTGCACACCAGAAAACGTGAAAGACCTAAAAAAGAGATCTGAAGCGTTTAGGGAGGTGGGGCAACAGCATGTGGAAAGGAAGCTGTGCGTGTCTGGAAAAGACGTGGACCCAGGGGACAGGGACGCAGTACCCAGTGGCTGATCTGAGGGGCACAACTTGTCCCCAGGATGCGAGGAGCATGGCGGGTGCCAGGCAGGGTGGGCACCACAGAAGGAGCGAGTTTCTTTTCTTTCCTTAACTTTATTTGAAAGAGAAAAAAAGCAAAATTTCCAAACAAGATTGCGGGATGATAAAAATGGCTAACACATTGCACATTATTATCTTTAAAGTAGTTACTCAGAGTACAAGATACAGGCACTTAAGCGTCTGAACAGTAGTACAGACCTTCCTTTTTAATGAACTAAGAGAAAGTAGTAGTATAATGAGCCGAACCATCTTGTGGATGTGTATATATGTGTATTTCCTCGTCGATTCCTTTCCTTCTTTTCTCCATCTCAGCTTCTCTCCTTTTGAAGCCTCTTCCCCTTTTACAGTATCTACTGTACATCTTGTACCTTATTTGCTCTTTCAGTTTCTCCCATTAGGGAGGCAACATGGTGTTCATGCACGAGTCTGATCTGGGTTGCCTATGAGCATAATCTTGAGTTGCGCCCATTTACCTATAAAAGTCTCCAATTTACCCTTTCCTATGGCTGAATAGTACCCCACTCTAGAAGAAGGCCACATCTTTTTTATCTGTTCCTTGGTTGATGGGCATTTGAGCATCTAGCCATGATGAATTGTGGATGTGCATGTGTCACTGGGGTATGATGTTTTTAATTATTCTGGGAAGATACACATCAAATGGAACCTACAACCCTAGCTTTTTGAAGAATCTCCATCTTGGTTTCTACAGTGGCAGCCCCAGGATACACTCCCACCAACAGTGGAGGAGAGTTTCTTTTCCTCCATGACCCCTCCAGCATTTGTTATTGATTGATTGCTTTATAATAGCCATTCTTTTTAGAGTCACCTGGAATCTCAGCATTGTCTTAATTTGTATCTCTTGAATGCCATTCAAGAGATACAATGGAACATTTTTTCATGTATTTATTTCACTGTTTCTTTTTTTTTTTTTTTTTTTTTTTGCGGAACCGGGGATTGAACTCAGGCCCTTGCGCTTGCCAAGGAAGCGCTTATTCCACTGAGCCATCTCCCCAGCCCCATATTTCACTGTTTCTACTTCTTCCTCTGAGAAATGTGTATTCATTTCCAATGCCCATTTTTGGATTGGGTCTTTAAATTTAGGAGGCCTGATTTTCTTGAGTTCTTTATCTGTTCTCAATAGTCATCCTTCATCTGAGGAATATCAGGCAAACTTTTTTTTTTTTCACATTGTGAGTTGTCCTTTCTCTCTGTGGGAGGTTTCTCTGACTGTGTGAAGGCTTTTTAATGATATGAGATCCCAATTGTTGGTTTTGTGATAGTTCCTGTGTGATCAGGGTTTTATTCATAAAGTCTTTGCCTATACCAGTGGCTCCAAAAGTTTTACCTATTCCATCTTCCATCAGGCTTAATCTTTCTGTTTTAATATTAGATCTTTGATCCATTTAAGATTGAATTGAGTGTATGGTGAAAGACACAGGTCTAATTTTAATTTTTGATGTGTGCAGGTTTTTCAGCAACATTTATTAACGAGGCTGTCTTTCTTTCAGTGAATGTGTTTGGCACCTTTGTCAAAGATAAGGTGCGTAAGTATGTCTGCAGCTTCTAATCTGTTCTATCATCTTTAGGTCTGATTTTTGCCAGTACCATGTTTTTTATCATAGCAGATTTACAATATAATTTCAAGTCAGGGATTGTGAGGCCCCTGTCTTGCCTTTGTTGCCTCCAATTGCTGCTGATGTTTTAGATATCTTCTGATTCCAAATGAATTTTAAGATTGTTTCCTCTAATTCTGTGAGATATGCTGTTGGAATTTTTATTGGAATTGCATTAAATCTGAATAACAGTTTTAGAAGTATGGCTATTTTTCACTATATTGGTTCTTCCTACCCAAGAGCAAGGGATATCGTTTCATTCTCTGATATCTTCAATTTCCTTTTTCAGAGTATTGTAGTTTTCAGTATAGGTAGTTTCAATACCTTGATGCCTAGGTATTTTGTTCTTTTGGATGCTATTGTTAAAGGTGTTTCCCTAATTTCTCTCTGGAGTTTGTCATTTGTGTTCAAGAAGGCTACTGATTTTTGAGAGTTGACATTGTATCTAGTTATGCTACCAAATTTGTTTATTAAATTTAGCAGTTTTTAGTAGAGTTCTTGGGGTCTTCTAAGTAAATTATCATGTCATCCACAAATAATGATAGTTTGATTTTTTCCTTTACTATTGTTATTCCTTTCTCTTGCTAATTGCTCTGGCTAAAGTTTCCAGGACTATGTTGAATAGGACTGGAAAGAGTGGACATCCTTGTTTTGCTTCTGATTTTAGAATGAAAGCTTTCAGTTTTTGTCTTGTTTCAGTTTTAGAGTGAAAGTTTATGTTGGCTGTTCGGTTGTCTAGATGACTTTTATCAGATTGAGATAAATATCATCTATTCCAATTTTCTGTAGGGTTTATTATTATTTTAATTTAAATTTATATATTTGGTACAGGGTCTCATTACACAGCCTGGGCTCATAATAATCCTTCTGTTTTCAGCCTCCCAAGCACTGGGATTATAGGCATCCACCCCCACACCCGGACTTGGTTGCTGGCTCAGGTGATACCAGGATCCCTAGTCTCTGGACTTGCCCAAGCAGGTGCTTGGGCCCTGAGCTATCTTACTGGCTGTAGGGTTTTAATCAAGAATGGGTGCTGGACTTTATCAAAAGCTTTTTCTGTATCTATTGAGATGATCATATGTTTTTTGTCCATGGCTCTGTTAATATGGTGTATTACAGTTATTGATTTATGTATGTTGAACCATCCCTGCATTCTTGGGATGAATCCAACTTGGTCATGATGTATAATCTTCTTTATGATGTGTTGCATTCTGTTTGCTAGTATCTTATTTTGCATCTACATTCGTTAAGGAGATTGACCTGTGGTTCTCTGTCTTAGTTGGGGTCCTCCAATTTTGGTATTAGGGTAATGCTCGCTTCCAGGAATGAATTTGGAAGTACTGTTTCCCTTTCAATTTCATTAAAGAGTTTGTAAAGTAGTGGTACTAGGTCTTCTCTAAATTTCTTCCACAATTCAGCAGTGAATCTGTGAGTGCCTGGGCTTTTCTTTGTTGACAGGTTTTTATTTCATTGATTGACATTGATTTATTTAGGATTTTTTTTTGTAGTTAGTACAGGGTCTCACTACATAGATCTGACTTGTAAGATCCTCCTGTTTTCAGCCTCCAAAGTGCTGGGATTGTGGGCGCTTGCCACCACACCCTGTCTCAGTCACCATCTCAACACAACCCTGGGCGTGGGGCAGGACTCCCATGACGTACTAGCGATCAAACCTGGTTGTTGCACTCTGTCTGAGCAGGTGCTTTAGTGTGCTGAGCTATCCGGCTGGCCCTTTATTTAGGGTTTTTATATTTTCTTGATTCAGCTTTGCTAATTCATATATATCTAGGAATCTGTCCATTTCTTCTGCATGTTTTCACCTTATCAGAATATACGCTTTCAAAGTAGGTATAGATGATCTTCTGGACTTCTACAGATTCTGTTGCGATTTCACTGTTTTCATTCCTAATTGAGTGGATTTGAGTCTTTTTTCTTTTCTTTCTTTCTTTTTTTGATAAGGTTGGCTAAGGGTTTGTCAATTTTATTTAATCTCTCAAAGAACCAACTCTTTAATTCATTGATACTGTATGGTGTTTTTTAGTCTGCAATGTGTTAATTTCTGCTTTGATCTCTATGATTTCCTTTATCATATGAGCTTTTCTAGAAGTTTGAGGTCCATCATTAAATTGTTTATTTCACTTGCTCTGTTTTTCTGGTTTGTGTATTCGCCACTCTAAATTTCCCTCTTAGGGCTGCTTACATTGTGCCCCATAAATTCTGGTGTACTGTACTGTCATTGTCACTTAATTATAGAAACTGTCTAATTTTTTCTTCAATTTCATCTGTGACCCATTATTGTTCATGGGGGCACTATTTAATTTCCATGTGTCTTTGAATTTCTTTTAGTTTCTTTGGCCATTGATTTCCAATTTTATTTCACTATGGTCTGGCAGGATACATGGAATAATTCTAATTCCTTGATATTTATTTAAGCATTTTCTACGAGCTAGCATGTGGTCTATTTCATAAAATGTCCTGTGTACAACTGAGAAGAATGTGTATTTTGGAAAAAAACAATGTACTCTGAGGGAATGAGGATATAGCTCAGTGGCATAAATGTCTGTCTGGCAAATACAAGGTCCTGAGTTTCATCCCTGGTACTGCAAAAAAAAAAAAAAAAAAAAGTATTCTGAAAAAAAGTACAAGGTGGAATATTCTGTAGTCATCTACTAAGCCCGTTCATTCAAAAGTTTGGTTCAGTTCTAATATTTTTGATTTTTTTTGACCAGTTAATCTGTCTTTTAGTGACAGCGGGGTTTTGGGACCCCACAATACAATTGTATTAGTGCTGAATTGATTTTCATTTTCATTAATATTTGTTTTATATAGTTGAGTGCATGTGTATTTGGTACACATATATTCATGACTGTTATCTTTTCCTCTTGTATTGTTCGCTTTAAAAGGACGTAATAACTTTTTTGTCCCTCTTAATCAGTCTTGGCTTGAAATTCATTATATCTGCTAATAAAATATCACCCCTGCTATTTTCCAAGCTCCTGTTGCGTGGAGCATTGTTTTCCGTCCTTTGACTTTCAGTCCAAATTCTTTCTTGCTTTCCTGCTTGCTTGCTTGTTTTTGGTATTGGGAATTGGACTGTGAACCTTGTACTTGCCAGGTAGTGCTGTGCAGCTGTGATGTCTCCCCGCCCTCAATTCCATTTTGAATTAAACGTTTCTTGTGTACTACATGTTGTTGAATCTCGCTTCTCGGTGCATTCTGTCAGCCTGTGTCTTTTGATTGATGAAATGAGACAATTAACACTGATGGTTCTGACTGGTATCAGTCATATGGATCGATTTATTGTGCCATGTTATTTTCTTGTTGTTGGCGCCTCCTTTTTTTCCTTCCTGTTTAGTTGTTCACCTTGCCTGATGGATTTCTTCTTTTGGGGTTCACAGGGTTGTAGTCCTTGTTATTTCTTTCCAGAATGTTCTTTAAAACATATTGAAATGCTGGCTTGGTGGTCACAGATTTCCTCAGATGTGCTTTGTCATGGAAGCCTTTTATTTTTCCACCAGTTTTGAAATTGTGTTTCAGGGTTGCAAGTTGTTTTCCCGTAGAGCTTAAAATACTTTACTCTGATTCTCCTTAACTTGAGGGTTTGTGCTGAGAAGTTAGCTGTGCTTCAGATGGTCTTTCCTTTATAGGTGATTTGTTTCTTTTGCCTAACAACTTTTAAGGTTCCATTATTGCATTAAATTCCTAGAATCATGACTATGATATGCCTGGCAGTACTTTTTTTTTTTTTAATCATGGCTAATTGGAGTTCTACATGTCTCACTGTCTGTATGTCAAATTCTTTTTCCCATTTTTATGCCATGATGTCTGTGAACCAGTTTTTAAAATATAATTTGTGTTGTCTCCATTTTCACTTCCTCCTGTCAATCTTTAGTTATTCTTTGCATCACCTAGCAGCTGCCAGATTAATTTCTCATGATCCCTTGTTATTTTTAAGAAACCTTTTCTTTTCATGATTGCTAACTGCAAGCCTGTCTTCTGTATCTGAGATCCTATCCTCACACTGGCTTAATCAGCTTCCTACATTTTCAGTGGAACTTTTATTCTCCTGGGTATCTTCTTGAATCTGGCTAAGGATTCCATTTCTTTCTTATGCTGAACATTCATGCCTTCCATAACCTTCTTAAGTTCCACTATATTTTAAAAATCTACATCTGCTCTAGAGTCACTAAGCATGGTTTTCTTTGTGGACACTATCTCTGCAGTTATTTGAAAAATTATTTCTGGTTTGATTTTTTTTTTTCTAGAGTCTCATTTAATTGTTTTGTTGTTAGTACTTCAGAGAGGCCAGGTGGGTGGCTTTTAGATTGTCCCACATTCATTGTCCCTGGGTTTGCCCTTGGTTAACTGGATATCTGGGGTTGCATCTTGTTTAAATGTATTTTCACTCATAGTGATTCTCCTGTTTCAGCCTCCCCAGTGCTGATATTATAGGCATGAGCCACCATGCTCAGTCTTGGTGGCTGGTTTGACACATCCCTGATAGGGATGGGGGAACGAACCTGGGTCCTTGCGCTTGCCTAGGTAGGCAAGCTATGTCCATGGCCCTTTTTTAGTATATTTAAATTTTTTGCTACCAAAGATTGATCTATCTCCCAGGCCCAGTTTTAGTTTAATTCTTAGGGTGATGCTTATAAATTACCCATGGTGGGTTATTTTATTGTTAGTATTTAGAACCCATAGAAAATGGCTATTTCTTGGTGTAGCTGGTTTTTGGATTTTGGGTCTGTTGCAAGATAAAAATATGGGAAGTTTCATGAATTTATGTGGCATCCTTGCACAGGGAACACACTAATCATCTCTGTAGCATTCCAAGTTTTAGTATATGTGCTGCTGAAGCTGACAGGAGGGTTTTTCATTAATTTACCAAATGGCCTGAGACTTCCTGGCTCCTGTGAGCCTGGGCCTGCCCTTAGGTTGCTCAAGTGGCCAGGGCAGGCTTCCTGGAAGTGGTGGCCCCCAAGTAGGGACTGCAGGATAGGTTTAAGGTCATGGCTCCCTCTCCTGGCTGCCATGTAAATCACCTGGAAAACTAAAACATCACCGCTGGAGGCTATGCCTGTCAGAATTTCTAGGAGGACCTCAGGTAACTCTGGGGAGGGACAGTGGTGCAGAATGGATGGGAGACAAGCTTAGATTCCACCCTGCAAAGAATTTTTCATGTTTAGAGATGCTCAGTCCTGAGAGGGATTGCCTTGCCAGAAGTGGGCTCACCCTTACAGGGGGTGAGCTCTCCATAGCAGAGAGTAACCAAACAGTGTAGGATACCACTGCCCAAGGATGTTCTGGAGAGCTGTCCTTTCCTTGGCACTGTGGACTGAGAGGCTCAAAGGCTCAGCTAGCCTCGAGCCTTCATTCAGGAACTCTGGCTTGAGAGCCAGTAGGTTGGGCTGTATGTGAGGTAGAGAGGAGAGACTTGGGTCACAGCTGGCCTTTTCCTGACAAGAAGCTCACAGACCTCCCCACTCTTGGGCAGTTCTCCCTCCCTCTCAGGTCCCCAAGCCATAGCTCCATTGCTTCTATGGGGAAGGGAGTCAGGGCAGGTACAGTCTGTTGGCTGGGCATCCAATTTCAGGAGAGACAGGCAGGGGGACCGCAGCCTTTCTCCTGTTAGTGATCCGATCCTAGAACACCTACTTCCTCCCAGGGCCTGGGGCCTCATGGCCCTGTCCTCCAGCTTCCAACTGTCAAGGATACTGTGGGCCAGTGAATTTGTGGAGGAGCAGCGTGGGCCCATGGATCCCCTAAGTTCTCGATGGCTGGGGATAGCCATGTGTCTGCTCAAGAGGGTGTCGGGATGGACTGGACACCCAGTTCCTATCTGACACCTCCTCTCCTCTAAAGCCACTGTGCCAAGCTTGTACCTGCCGGGGCCAGCAGCACACGCAGAGTGGTACAATATAAGGGGCCTCCAAATGGCCTGAGACCTCCTGGCTCCTGTGAGCCTGGGCCTGCCCTTAGGTTGCTCAAGGCCGTGAGTGGTCATGGGCCAGGCAGGTGCAGGGCTATGCCGAAGGGAGGCTGTACCATGCCAAGTCACTGTGTTGTGGTGTTGGACAGACTCCCCCAGGCCAAGAGGAGGGTGGGGGCGGCACAGGCCAGACCTGGGACAGACGGTCCAGTGGCACGAAGCCTGACCTGCCCTGTAAGGGGGCACTGGAGGGTCAAGGCAGAGGGCGAGGTGTTGCTAGGGCCCAGGACTTCTGGCCCAGCATCAACCAGCAGGCACAGCAGGACTTCAGGCCCAGGTTCATGCTGGCTACAGGTGGCCACCCTTGCTGAGGGCTGCGATTGGGAGTGGAGGCCAGAGCACCACCTCAGACTGGGCCTAAGCCAGCCCCCCAGGCTCCTTGGATTTCTTCTCATGAGGACACAGCCCCGCCCCCACCCCATCCCGTGTTCCCTCTTCCTGCCTTTCTCTTCACTCGCCAAAGCCTAACAGTGAGGCCATCTCTAGGCCGCACCTGACACCTGCCGACTCTGGTTTAGGACACCTGCCGACTCTGGTTTAGGACACCTGCTGCCCCTCCTTCCCCACCCTGGCTGCCTGATTGTCTCAGACAACTTGTTGGTCCCTGGCCCTCTGCATGTGCCTGGAATGTGCTTCCTCCCGGGCTGGCGTGCTTCACTTGGTCTACTTCCCTGGGTCTCTGCTCAGATGTCCCTGCTGGCCGGCCTCTGGCCTCTTGAGCACTTCCGCTCGCTCCAAGCCTTGCTTCCTCCTAGTACTCGATGCACCTGACAGCACCCTCATCCCTCCAGCACACGTGATCACACAGAGGGGCTCACATTCTGTGAACTGCTGCTCTGTCCCATGCCTGGCCTAACACCAGGGACACAGTAGTGCTCAGACAAGGCACGAGCAGATGGAACAGAGCAGAGGCCCACTTGCTTTCTCCCTTGATGCCTGCGTTGGGTATTCCCAGTTTCCCTGGGCTCAGAAGCCAGGCTCAGAAAGAGCTGACTGTGGGAGGTAAAAGGGTGGCTGTCCGGGCCCCAAGGCCTCAGACTCCGCTGACCGGGCCTTGTACTAGCAGGCCAATGAGTGCATGCGGATCAAGATCCTGGGCGACTGCTACTACTGCGTGTCGGGCTTGCCTGTATCCCTGCCCACCCATGCCCGGAACTGTGTGAAGATGGGGCTGGACATATGTGAGGCCATTAAGTAAGTGCTGAGGCCGTGCGCAGCTGGGAGGTGGCTTGGTCTCTTGGTGGGCACTGCTCTGTGGTTCCCTTGCTCTGCCACTGCCCCCAGGGCTCCAGCCTCGGCTCTCAGAAGCTCAGAGCTGGTGGTGTGAGGACAGGTAAGCCCTGTGCCGTCTCTCTCAGGATCGAGTCTCAGCAATAGCATGAGGGGGACTCAGGGAAGACAGCAGGAGACCTTCCAAGTCAGGTACACCCAAAGGCTCCATCTGCTTCCTGCTCCCAGCAGAAGCTCCTGAGTCAGGCACTGGCCTCAGGCTGCGGGGAGACCCAGGGCTCCTCACGGCCAGTCTCCTGCTCCTCACAAGGTCGTCTGGGCTCGTGGGAAGGACTTCCCTCAGGCCAAGCTGGCAGGAGCCAGGTAGCTGGGGCGAAGCAGTGCTGCCTGTGGCTCCCCGGTGTCCCCCAAACCTGCTGGAGCCTCAGCAGAGAGGCCGCAGAGTCACTTCCAGAGTCAGTGCTGGTCCCTACCTAGCCCAGGCCTCTGTGTGACTGCAGAAGCCTGCCTGGACTGGCCCACATGCCCCTTGGCTCCCTGTTGCTGGACAAGGGGTGCTCTGTCCCTGTGTGCCCTGTCCCTCCCTGCTGCCCACAGGGTCCAGAGGTGCTGCTCACGGTCGAGCCTTCCCAGTGATCCTGTGTGGCACAGGAGCACCCTGTGACGCGTCCCCTGTCCCTGCTGCATCCTGAGTGCTGCCCAGGCCCCTATGCATCCCAATAGTCTTTTTCAGACCCAGCGGGGCTTCCAGGGGAATGCCAGGGATGGGTTTGTAGCTCATCAACGTGAGCTACCATGACCAGAGCACTTGGCCCTGCTCCTTCCTGCTCAGCTCTTGAGCCTGGAGGTGGCTATGTCATTTGTTGTTTTTAGACACAGATGCTCGTGCCCTCTGAGGAGGTGGTTTTATTGGGCTGCCCACTTTTGCCTGCCCCAACCGGGATTTCCACCTGTCCCTGAGTAGGGGCCAACCCTGGGGTCCTGGCTGGGGTGGAGTGACGACACCAATGTGCTGTGCCCCAGACAGGTACGGGAGGCCACGGGTGTGGACATCAGCATGCGTGTGGGCATCCACTCGGGGAACGTGCTGTGTGGGGTCATTGGGCTGCGTAAGTGGCAGTATGACGTGTGGTCACATGACGTGTCCCTGGCCAACAGGATGGAGGCAGCTGGAGTCCCTGGGTAAGGCTTGGAGGGTTGGGGTTGGGCCCTGGGGCCAGTTGCTGGGCTGAGGGAGGTGAGGGCTGATCTACATGGAGGCAGGGGACAGATCAGTGTGTATCTGGTGCGTGCGCCAGCCTGGGGTTTGGCCCTGCTTGGCCCTGTCTGCTGTGCGCCCCCAGCTGGGTGCCAGCCCTCCCTGGGCCCTGCTGCTGTGTCTGACCTGAGTCTCCCCCAGCCGGGTACACATCACGGAGGCCACACTGAACCACTTGGACAAGGCCTACGAAGTGGAGGATGGGCAGGGGCAACAGCGGGACCCCTATCTGAAAGAAATGAACATCCGCACTTACCTGGTCATCGACCCCCGGGTAAGTGGCTCGGAGGCAGCAGGGTGCCGGGCTGGGTGGCACCGGGAGTGGGCATAGCAAAGACAGTACCATTGCCCGAGGAAGAGCATGAACCCAAGTGCAGCCCCACAGCGATACAGGCAAGTCTCAGGCCCTCTGCAGTAGCAATCATTGCTTTATTTTCCTGGGGGTGCCACACTCCCCAATTTTCTACGCAAGCTTTGAATAAAACTTGTGAAGGCAGGGAATGGCTGGGAGCAGGTCCTGGACAGGAAGCTAGGGGGCTGCAGCTCTGCTCTGTGTGTCTTCCTGGCTCAGGGATCTTGGCCGCTCCCAGTGGTCTGGCAGGTGAGGTCTGGCTGATGCCTGTTACGCCTATGCAGGCTGCTTGAGGGAAGCCAGCTGGTCCCTAGCTGCTCTGTGAGTCATCCCTGCGGCTTGCTCAGGAACCTCAGCCTCACACCCTGGGCTCTTTCCAGCTCCCCGGGGGGCAGCTTGCGAGTCTCCCCAGCCTCCTCTCCCTGACTCAGCCCTCCCTGGTCTCAGATTGCTGCTGTCCCCATGGTTCCTATTATGCCACATTCCTGTGGGGTTAGCACTGGCGAAAGCATTCCTGTTGACTTCACTGTCCTGCGGCCCTGAAGGACCCTGTTTACTTACCTTTCTCTGCTTATAGTTACCATAAAGTCCTGTACCCTTCCCCCCTCCGCAGTGCATCCAGAATTTCCCTGAACAGTGACTGGTGTGGAGTGGCTGCTCAGGTGGCCTTGGGATGAGAAGCAGTGCCTGCTGCTCTAAGGTGGCTGCAGACCTTCCAAACCCAGCTCAGCCAAGGGCTGGGTAACCTTCCTCCCTCAGTTCATTCACACAAATGCAAACTGAACAGGTGTGAAGGGCCTTTTAGTCTTCCTTGTCCCAGTGCCTCTCCCTGGAGGGGACAGGGGAGGGGGGCAGGGGGGAGTGTCTTCTCCTTTTGTAGGGAGTTGTAGGGACACAGAGTGGCAGCAGGGCCCCTAATGTGCAGTCCAGATACAGGCCCCTGGAGGATATGGAGCTTGTCTCCCAGCTCTGTGTCTGTGGGCTCTGACCGCCTGCTTCTGCTCACTGTGGCCTGGGAAGGTGTAGTCATCCTGTGGGCCTGGCTGTGTTGGGCACCCTCGGGCAGTGCTTGCCCTCCACGGGCCCCCTGCCAATCTCGTACCTGTTCTGAATAGGTGAGTTTGATCCTGAGCCGCTGGTCTTTATTATACACATAGAACCATGTCTCAGGGGCTGGAGACTGCTGCTCGAGCAGAAGTGTTGGTGACCTTTGAACTCAACCCGCTGTGGCTGTGCAGGCAGCATTGGCAGCAGTGAAGGGGTGCCAGAGAAATACACGCCCCTGGCACCTCCTTCTTCTGAGCCTAGGGCCCCACCAAGGCTGAGCTCCCTGAGGCTATGCAGACACCTGCGGAGGCTGAGTCTCTGGGAAGGCTGTTCTTACGGGCCAGTGTTTGTGGCTTAGGCACTTTTGCCTGTCAGTGCTGGCAGGGCCTAGACTGGGGTGAGGGGGACAGGGGAATATTTGGAGTGTGGGTGGGGAGTAAGGGGAGAGCTCAGAGCGGCCCAGGCCTGCCTCTGTGGCCAGGGGTCTTTTTTTCCTGCCCCCTTTCCCAGGCTTGCCTGGGGAAGCCCGGGGTGCCCTTCACTGGGGAGTTGGGCCCAGTAGCACTAGGGGAGGAGGCAGGGTAGCCCTCACAGTCTGGGCAAGCCATGGTGCTGTGCCACAGGCAGGTGCATGGCTGGGAAGTTGCTTTGCTGTGCCGTGGCTGGCGTGTTGGGTGCAGGCCACATGTGGGTGGGCAGGATGCTTCCCTGGGAGCTCCTTCCCTGGAGCGCCTTGTGGGAGGGGCTCTGGGCACTTGGGCCCCTGGGCCCACTGCTGCTGGAGCTTTGGGGTAGATCTGAGGTGGGGACCAGAACGCAGCCCCTCCCTGGGCAGGCAGAGCAGGCTCTGGGGTGGGGCACCAGACTGTGACCACCAGCTTCTGACCTGGACAGGAACATAGACTGAGCAGGGTCCCCTGCAGCCTGGCCCTGGCCCTGCTTTAGTAGGGTCCCATTTCATGGGGAGCCGGAGGGAGGACAGTGGAGACAGGTGGCACTCACTGTACCTCCATCTGCCTGTAGAGCCAGCAGCTACCTCCCCCCAGCCAGCACCTCCCCAAGCCCAAAGGGGATGCCGCCCTGAAGATGCGGGCTTCGGTGAGAATGACCCGCTACCTTGAGTCCTGGGGTGCTGCTCGGCCCTTTTCGCACCTCAACCACCGTGAGAGCGTGAGCAGCAGTGAGACCCCTGTCCCCAATAGCTGGAGGCCCAAGGTAGGTGTCGCTGGAACCCCGGGCTGGGTATGGGTGCTGAGAAGGGTGCTCTCTGCCCTACATCCCTCTGGGCTTGCAGGGAAGAGGAGACGCTTGGAGAGCCTCCAGGCAGCTAGGAATGGCCCTATCCTTGTCCCATGCCCAGCTCTACTTCAGGCTGCAAACGCAGGCTGGGAGGGCTACTTGGCCAGGGCGCCAGGGAATAAAGTCTCTTGTCCTCTCTTCCCTTCCAGAACATACCCCTGAGGCGCCACAGGACCCCTGACAGGTATGTGGACCACCTCTTCTCTGTGTCCATCTGTGCTGTGCCTGCCTGGCCAAGTTCTGCTGTGTCACCTCCTCCAGGCAGGTGGCCCTGACCAGTCTGGGACCAGGCCAGCTTTTGGGACAGGGCATTTCTAGAGGCCACCACTACTCGGGCCCCTCTGTGGCTGGTGGCAGAGACAGTGCCCTGGGCTGAGATGTGTGTGACTCTGGGAGAAACAGAGGGGCACTTGGGCTGGGACATCTCCTGAGGGAGCAGACGGGTGCTTAGGGCGACGTGGGGGTGTCTGTTTCCAGGAGCATGTCCCCCAAGGGGCGGTCGGAGGATGACCCCTATGACGATGAGATGCTGTCAGCCATTGAGGGGCTCAGCTCCACCCGGTGAGGCCCCTGTGAGCAGGCCAGCCCGTGTCCTCAGCATGGTGGCTCCTCCTCTTCCCCCAGAAGCCTCCTGAGGGGCCCCTGCCCTGGGTCCCCACCTCACACTGCTGCTCTCCAGGCCCTGCTGCTCCAAGTCTGATGACTTCTACGCCTTTGGGCCCATCTTCCTGGAGAAGGGCTTTGAGCGTGAGGTGAGGCCTAGGCAGGGCTTTCGGTTCCAGGGCAGCCATGGCAGGGTGTGGTGGGGAGGGGGCTTCTGTGCTGGCTGGGGTTGGGGGGTAGTGCAGCCCCAGCTTGGGTCTCTGTCCTGTTGGCCTCACTCCGACACAAGCTCTCTCTGGCATCTGCCTCATGCCTTGGAGACCTTCTGCTCCAGCAAAGGTGGGAATCTCAGTGGATGAGGCCCCTGGTGTCCTAGGATAACCCCACATCTGGCCTCGGCCCTGGCAGGACCTTCAGAGTGTCCCATATGGCTGCTATAGCAACACGCCCTGCATCCCAGGCGACCGTGTGGCACAAATGTCCTCATGTAACTCAGCCGTCCCCTGGTAGAGGCCTGTGCCTCTTGGTTCTGAGCTGCCTTTACCCTCAGAGTGGCCTAAAGAGCACTGGAGGGAAGAGTCCTTCTTCATGTTGACCCTTGTGGAGGTCACCAGATGTGCCAGGTGGTCCTGCTAGCCTAGGATACCCCCTGAACCTGGCCTGTGGCCCTTGCAGGGCTGCTATCACCCTGGGTCTCTCACCTTGGGTCAGGGACTCAGCCTCAGCCTCATTGTAACCTGGCTAAGGGTGAGGTCAGACTGACTGGACCTCAGAGCTGGCTCCTGTTCACAGGCCGAGCCCTTTTCAGGAACCTTGGAAATGAAGCCAGCTCCCTGATTAAGGTGTAAGACAGGGACATGGCTTCTCAACCTGAAAAGGGAACTCCAAGTGCAGAGGAGTGGAAGTTCCTCAGTGTGACATCACAGGGAGCTCAAGGAGGGTGTGAAGTGTTTTTTCAAGGTGATGAACTTGAGTCTAGAGGCTGAAGGTCGTGTCTCCCGCAGTACCGCCTGGCGCCCATCCCCCGGGCCCGCTATGACTTTGCCTGTGCCAGCCTTGTCTTCCTCTGCATCCTGCTCGTCCACATCCTGGTGATGCCCAGGTAAGTCTGGGCAGTGGCCCACTGGGCTCAGTAGCATTAGAGCTGGCATCTGCCGCTGGAACAGAGGCTATGGCCTGCACCTGTAATGGAACTTGCTTGCCCTCTCACACTCCTGCCCCACGTCTGTCCTTTCTGCCACTTATTACCTCTGTGCCTGCAGGTATTGTAGTTTTTCAGCTCTGGCCCTGGGTGTGGGAGCCCTTTCAGGGTGGATTCTGGTGGGAAAATGAGGCTCCTTGGGTTAAGGGCACCTGGATTGGAAGCCCTTGAGGTTTATGTTTTACACTCTGGGGCCCTGCTGTTGGGGCCGGGGATAACGGAGATAAGGTCAGAGGCAGGGGAGAGTGAATGTTGATGACTGATGGCTCTCTAGAAGGCTCATTAGGCCAAAGGACAAACTAATATTGTGGTTTAAGGTGTGCTTAATAAAGACAAAAAATAGGACATGCTTTTATATAATTTTTATGTGCCCGCTCCAAGTACAAGGGCTTATGATGCTTAGTTCTTACAGTTGGCCCACAAGCTGGGGATGTAATTTGACCTTTATCTGTATGTTTATGTATTATTGGTACTTGGAACACAGTTCTCAAAGAGGCCTCTGGCCGTGGGGAGGGAGCAGTGACTGGATATCGGCAACTGGGGCTGGGTTCGGGTTCTGGGCACTTTGGTCTTTTCTTCCTCTCTAGGATAACGCCTCTGGGTGTGTCCTTTGGGCTGGTGGCCTGCCTGCTGGGGCTGGTGCTAGGCCTCTACTTTGCCGCGGAGTTTGTGGTGAGTGGAGAGGCCACCTGAGCTGCAGCGCTGTGTGTCCTCAGCCCCACAGCCTCTCACTGCCCACTTTGGGGTTGGCTGGGCTCCTCTGTGGTGAGCTCTAGGGTCTGAGCCCTGCACTGGGCAGGGGCTGGGTGCTTGGTTCTCTTGTGTGGGACAGCTTGCCTTTCTTGAGGGGTTCAGCTTCCCAGGTACCCTGGGCAGGCTCCATGTTCCTTCTGATGCCCACTCAGGGTAACTCGTGTCTCCAGAGGTGCTGCCCAAGCCAGGGCATGCTCCGGGCCATCTCAGAGAGGGTGGAGACGCGGCTCTTGCTGAGGCTTTTCCTGGCTGTGCTGACCATTGGCAGCCTGCTCACCATTGCCGTCATCAACCTGGTCAGTTCTGGGGTGGAGACCCAGTGCCCAGGGTGCACTTTCTGGGTGGAGGCACCTGCCTTGCATCTGGTTTAACTCCTGTAGGGCTCTGCAGGTCGCCCTGTGAGGTCCGCAGGGAAGGCCCAGAGCTCCTCACCCTTTTCAAGTGAGAACTTGGAAGTACTCAGGGTTGTACAAGGATGAGAGGTGTGAGATTTGAACCATCTGTGTTCTGACTTCACATTCCTCTTCGGTGGCTCTGAGGCGGCCTTGTCTCATGATCTCTGGGACTCAGTTTCCTCATTAGGTGTTATCCTAACTCCTTCCTCTACTGCTGCAGGGCCCCTCAGGGCCCCAAGGGAGGAGCCCCTGGGAACATGGGTGACCTTCTCTCTGCCTAAGCCATAAGAAGAGGGCTCCTGAGCGTGGTACATCATGGTGCCTGTGGGTGTCTTGTGCTCACCCCTGGGTCTTGGCACGTTATAGGGTTCCCATCCCCTGGACCAACACTAATGAGATTTGTCCCCACTGTAGCCCCTGATGCCTGACTCAGCCCTGGGGTTGCCTGGGGGCAATGAGACTGCATGGACCAGAGAAAGGACCTGGAAGGAGCTGCTCCCGGTGAGTGCGTCAGCACAGGCTTTGGCAGAGCCCAGCCCCAGCCTGGCTCAGATGCTTCTAACAGTAGCACAGCTCTGGTACTAAGAACACTGGTTCTGGGCCCTGAGATGTGGCTGCTGTGGAGCAAGTCAAGCATCTCCCAGAAGGGCAGAAGGTAGGGTCTTGGCTTGCTGAACTGGGAAAGCCAGGCTAGGTCTGGCTGCTTGCTCTACTCTGTGGTGTGGGCAGGGAGGTGGGTGCTCAGCTGAGGGAGGTTCATATATGAGCTTCAGAGGTGATGAAACCACTGCCGGACCCCATGCAGGCCGACACCAAATCCTGGCCCTAAGTAGCGTGAGGGCCTTAAACTTTGCAGGGTGTGGCAAGTAGTTAGGGAGTTTTGAGTAGGAATCTAAAGGACAGTTTTAGGGGTACAGCAAGAACGGATGGTGTGAGTAGATGAGGCATGCAGTCTCAGCAGGACTTCCAGGAGCTCTACCATGGAGGGGCAGTGGGAGATAAAGCTAGAGGGCTAGGGTTGGTCCAGGTGGCTGCAGATCACCAGGATGATGAGTGCAGGCATTACCTCGGGGGCAGCAGGCTGCAGCATGATGCTGAGAGTAATGTGGGGCACAGCGCTGCTTTAGGAAGCAGTTGGGAGACAGAGGTTTGCTCAGATATGTGCACCCCACTACCGGGGCCTTGCTCCATGAGACCCACATGATGTCTGTGGATTTATTAGCATTTCTGTCTAAATAAGCTCTCTCTTGTAAAACTGCTGAACAGCAACACTAGGACCTCTGGCTTCCCTTTCCTGCTGTGTTGGTGCCATGGTCAGCTATCCCTGTGGTAGCTGCTTTGCTCTAGAGACAAGGTTCCTGGTGACGGGATGTGGCGGCGTGACCTTTGGCCCCTGAGGAACGTCCTGTCTCCCCAGTATTACAGCTGCAGTTGCATCCTGGGCTTCATTGCCTGCTCTGTCTTCCTGCGGATGAGCCTAGAGCTGAAGGTCCTGCTGCTGACAGTGGCCCTGGTGGCCTACCTGGTGCTCTTCAATCTCTCTGCGTGCTGCAGCCACAGCCCGGGCACCTTCAATGATACAAACTGTCTGGGCAACCTTACCAAGACCAACAGCGCCCCCAGGTAGGCCCCGTCCTGCATGTCTCCTCTGTGGCCAGCTGTGGCACCTGTTTTGTCTTGATGTCAAGTGGAGGTACTCGCAGTCCCCTTTGGCCTGGACACCTGGGGCAGATGGCAGTGTCCATCTCATAGAATCATGCAGCACTATGGGCATGCCTGATAGGGTCCTTAGTGGCTGTGCTGGCCCTAGAGGGCCACCAGGCTCTAGCCTGAGGGTGGGGGAGGGGGCTTGAGCCAGCTTGGCCTTCTGAGTCATGTTCCAGATTGCCAATTTTGGCAGGAGTGGTGTTTCCGGTCCCTTTCTTGACAGAAGTGATGTTGGAGGCATGTAAGGACTGGGCTGTGGGGTTCTGGGGGGGGGTCCCTTGAACAGGCTAGAAGTCAGTTCACGTCTGTCCCTGCCAAGTCCTTATGCTGGTGTCCAAGTCTCTGTGTCATCCCCATGAGGACTCTGGCTGCCTTCAGACCCTCATGGTTGATTCTGGCCCAATGGGGGTGAGTGCAGAAGTCCTGTCAGTGAGGTCTGTCCATCTTCTGTCCTTGCACTTGCCGGAGCACCTGCCCTCTGCTGGAGTTTTATGTCACCTGTCGCCCACAGTGACCCCTGCTGTTTGACAAGGGATCTGAAGATCATGATCAACTTCTACCTGGTTCTATTCTATGTCACCCTCGTTATGCTGTCCAGACAGGTGGATGTAGCTCCTGGCCCAGCCTCATGGTCTCTTCTCCCTCATGGAGGGAAGATGGGTGCAAAGTGGGTGGTGGGTAGCAGAGTCCTTTCACAAAAGCTCCGATCCCTGGGCAGGGAGGTGTGTGGCAGCCAGCTCAGGTTGGGTGCCTACGATTGCAGTGTGACTGTCAGCCCCTTGGGTGGGTGTGTCACCCTCAGTGCAGGTACTGATGGGTCTGCTTGCAGATTGACTATTACTGCCGCTTGGACTGTTTGTGGAAGAAGAAGTTCAAGAAGGAACACGAGGAGTTTGAAACCATGGAGAATGTGAACCGTCTCCTCCTGGAGAATGTGCTGCCGGCCCACGTGGCTGCCCACTTCATTGGTGACAAGCTAAATGAGGTGCAGCCCAATGCTGGGGTAGGAGACCTAGGGACGATAAGTACCGGATGCAGTGCGGAGCTGCAGAGCTGTTAAAGCTGCTCACTCCACACCAGTAGTGTAGTAACAATCTGGGCTGATTCAGAGCCAGGATTTCCAGATAAGCAAACTGAGGAGTGACTTGCTCAGAACAGGATTCTGTGGGTACACATGGAGTGCCCACAGGCTCAGCCTAGCTTCCTGACCATCAGCTGACACTTGTGCCTTTCCAGCCAGCCTGGGTGGGTAGGGATCCACTGCTCAGCCCTCTGCTCGCTTGAAAGCTCTCCCCAGTCCCTCCAGAGGCCAAGGAGCATAAGGTCCTGTTTTGCCCTTACCCTGCTCCAGGACTGGTACCATCAGTCCTACGACTGTGTCTGTGTCATGTTCGCGTCAGTGCCGGACTTCAAAGTGTTCTACACAGAATGTGACGCCAACAAAGCAGGGCTGGAGTGCCTGCGCCTGCTGAACGAGATCATCGCCGACTTTGATGAGGTGCAGCTCCCACCTAGCCCACTGAGGGGGAGGGTGCTGGGCTGCTCACCGCCCAGGCAGGGCAGAGCGGAGGCGGGAACACACTTCAGTGGCAGTCAGAGCACGTGCTTAGCATGCCCTGGGCTCAGGTTCAAATGAGGCAGCTCCTTTGGGGGAACACACACTGCAAAATATAAAAGGAGCAAATCTGTTGATTTACACAGTAAATACTCAAACATCTCTGTAGCAAGCAGCTTAAACTTTAGTCAGCTCCTTATACAATGGACAGATTTCCAGCTAAGCTGGTGCTACCATCTCAGAGGACCTCAGTTTGGGTTGGACCCTGCCGCTGACAGTGAAATCTAGAATCTGAGCTGTGCCTTTCCTCTTTCAAAGGGGAGGTGTCTGCACCTGCACCTAGCCATGAGCTCCAACGGGAAGGGGCCCCAGGACACCCATCTGCCTGTGGGCCGCCTCCCACCCTTTCTGAGCACTTACGTGCCACTAGCTGCATCTTTTTTGCCCTGCAGCTGTTGCTGAAGCCCAAGTTCAGCGGTGTAGAGAAGATCAAGACAATCGGGAGCACCTACATGGCAGCAGCAGGACTCAGTGCCCCCTTGGGGCGCGAGAACCAGGTACAGAGCTCCAGGGAGGGAAGCGCAACAGGCAGCCTCCAGACTGGCCTCTTCCCACTCAATGGGGCCTCCCGCTCCCATCCAGTAAAGGAGGGCAAGGCACTCCTATCGCTCAGCCTGCAGCCTTCTGGAGGCAGGGCATGGGTGCCTTTGTGGAGAAGGGTGACAATCCATGAAGCCCCACCCTACAGGTCCTGCCACATCAGGTTCTCTAGCAGCCTGAGTCTACAGGGTAGGACTTCGCATGCCCTGTGTCCTGCAGGACCTGGAGAGGCAGCATGCACACATCGGTGTCCTGGTGGAGTTCAGCATCGCCCTGATGAGCAAGCTGGACGGCATCAACAGGCATTCCTTCAACTCTTTCCGCCTCCGAGTTGGTGAGGGCCCTACTGCTGGGAGTCTGGGCTGGCTTCTCCCAATCTGCCTGGCCAGTGTCCTGGGTCATCTTCTACCAAGTTTCAGAAACCCTCTGATCTGATAAAGGCATATGCTGGATAATTATTTTGATCTAACATATTGCTCTTAAAGTTACCTAAATTTTGTAAGAATGTATCACTATAGCAAACTGAGTACCCAAGTCACAAGTATAAATGTTACCTTAAAATACATTCATGGCAAGGCAGAATTAAACCTAAGTGGTCACTCATAGCTCAGTGGGTTAGTGGTGAGAGCCCACCTATTCAAAGGGAGCGTGGAAGAGACTACCAAACCAAGTTCCTGGGTGTCGGAACTGGCACACGCAGGGCGTGCCTTTCCCTGTAGGACCATCTCCAGGAGAGGGAAACAGCCCCAGCCTGACCTTTATCTTAGTGGTGTTTTCTTGCTGCTTTCTGTGGTTGTGGGGCACACTCTGACCTGTAGCTATCCTCTGGGATGTGTCAACTGTGAACATTATGTTTAGGCATAAACCATGGGCCTGTCATTGCTGGAGTGATCGGGGCACGGAAGCCTCAGTACGACATCTGGGGAAATACAGTCAATGTAGCCAGTCGCATGGAGAGCACTGGAGAACTTGGGAAAATCCAGGTAAAAACCCATCGCGCAATATGTAGCCGAGGGGAAAGAACCTTCCCAGGTGGGAGGTCCCGGGCCTAAGAGCTGGGTCCGCCAGCACTCAGGTGGGTCACACATGTATGCTGCTTATTGGCTGCCTGCTACCTGTTCCTAACAGAGCACCTTTCTTCCCACTTCCTCCCCTGCTCAGGTTACTGAAGAGACGCGCACCATTCTCCAGGGCCTGGGCTACTCCTGTGAGTGCCGGGGGCTTATCAATGTCAAAGGCAAAGGCGAGCTTCGGACCTACTTTGTATGCACAGATACTGCCAAGTTTCAGGGGCTGGGGCTGAACTGAAGGCTTCTGGAGGAGTCAGAACATGGTGGGAAGCCGGCCCGGCCAGGTGCCAAGGTGGTAGAAGGTTCTGGCCATTACCACCTCCCGGCAGATGGCTGTGTATGGCTTCTAGGAATCTGCACCACAAGATTCTCAGTGGTCTCAACACCAGACCCTGCTTGCAGCAACTGCTAAGCTATAGCACAAAGTGTAGTCAGAATGTCTGTGCTGTCACTGCAACGATTCCAGGTCAATTGAAAGGTGGCCAGTGGGATGTGAGGCCAGTGGTAGTGATCTTAGAGCCTGACCAATCACATGTCCACCTGCGTAGCCTGTGAGCACGCACAAAGGAGACTCCTGTCCTAGGTCAGAGGACGACTAAGCCAAGTTCTCTAGCCTGGGATGGCAGGAGGATCCCTTCTCCTCAGCAGGACAAACCCCGAGTCTGCTAATTCTCACACAGGTGTGGACGCTGGAAAGGGTGTTTTATAAATGGTTTCTCCTAGTAGAGAAAAAAACTCACAAAATGGACAACTTCTTGTCATCTCTGAAATGTGTTCTGAATAGGGACATTCTCAGTGGGGGTTTTTATCTTTATTAATGACAACTTAAGACAGTGGATAAACATCTCCAGCATACATGTAGACAGGACTACAGTCCAGTGTCCGTTGATGTGATCAGCCAGCTGTGGGACTAGAGTTCTGAGAATGGGCTCACACTAAGAGGGCAAGGAGCAGTGCAGCCTTGACTCTGAGGCAGGAGGTCCAGGGGAAGCCTCCCAGGACCATGTTCAGTGAGCAGGAACCTTGGAGCAAGGCACCACTTTTTTAGCTCTGCCCTGATGACTGCACTTCCAAGCTCCCCCTGCAGTCTATCTCACATATTTTCAGTGGGAAGAAACGGAGGCCACATGGAGAGACCCTGGACAACCTGCACTACACCTTTCCTTTTCTTAAGTCTTCACATCACTGACTCTGGAGAGCTTCAAACCTATAAGGCTCCTCTCAGCATGAGATGTGTCAAGGTTCCCCTGCCTGGGAAGCCAGCTCCTGACAGATGCTGAGATGTTCTTGCTCTGAGCCTGAATGAGTCAAGGTAAAAAGCCAGCTTTAAGATGGTGTCTTGCTATGCTTCAGCTCCACAGGGAGCTAGAACTCACTGTTACTGTCTCACAAGGAGAAAAATACCCCAACTGCCTGTTTCTCTTCTGAACTGACTTCACTGCTGCCAGAGCATCTCTGGGCTAAAACCACTGAACATCACTACATCGCAGGGATTTGTAGCTAGCAGCCAGCCATGAGCCCCTGAAGCTGCACAGAAAATCTTGCAGCAGCCTTCTAAAGACTGATTACATAGGGCTGTGATGGACTGCCCCCCTTGTGCAGAGCGGCACAGAAAGTGAGCAGGCAGAGCCCGTTTGCTCGAGTTGTGTTCTATCAGCCTGAGGAAGAGGGACCAATTCTAATCTGCAAAATGGTGCTGGGTGGGCTAGTGGCAGCTCTAATGTGTCACACTTAACTGGAACGTACATTCAAAAACTTGTTCTGAACACCAATATCTTGTACTCTGAGTAACTGATTTAAAGATAACAATATGCAATGTATTAATCATTTTCACTCTATTATCTTGCTTTAAAAATGTTTTTTCTTTAAAAACATAAAAAACCACAAGCCCCCCGAAATTGCTCTGTAAAGTTCTATGGCAAAAATGCCAGCAAGGGATAGAAGCCTTGCCTAAACTGCCTTTTTTATACTCTGCTTTTTCAGATAAGAGCTGATTGGAGGGTAGTGCTGTACTGAATCTGTGCTCTCAAAACTTAACAGTGGCCAGTGATGCCCACAGCTGGACTCTCCTGGGGTAGGAGGGTCCTGCTGCTGACAAGGCAGACATGTATCAGGACATGGACTTCTCTGAGCTCTGTGTTTTTACTCTTACAACATTCAAGTTACTTCCTTCAGCAACAGAAATCCTGGTGGGAAGTTTAAAAAATAAATTCATGTATCTTATTTTCAATTCAAGCACTGAGCTCAAATAATATTTTATATGTTTTTAGTTTCCAATGTTCAAATCATACAGTATAACTGACCATAAGAATCACTGGCAGGTTTTTTTTTTTTTTTAACTGTTTTTCAATTACCAAGTAATTTGTCTTTTTTTTTTTGAGACAGGGTCTCACTATGCAGTTCAGGCTGGCCTTGAACTTACTCTGTAGCCCAGGCTGGTGTCAAACTCACAACGATCCTCCTGCCTCAGTTTTCTGAGTGCTGGGATTACAGGTATGAGCCACCATACCTGGTTCTACCAAGTAATTTCTTTACAAATGTCATTTTTGTTTTGGCAAGAACAAATGTTTTCCAACAATGACTCTTCTACTGGGTTAAGACTGGCTTAACATTTTTACTTAAGATGGTCTCACTGACTATTGAAAGTAACACCAGAAGTCTTTTTTGTTTATTTATTAAGAAATTTCCTAATAGAAAAGCTGATCCCTACTCACTGTTTATTATCTTGTGTGTATAACATACCAATACACAGAAATATGCTTTGAGATCATGGATGATTTATAGATCTGTCACACTGTTTCGGATATTTTGTTCCACTTTAATAAACTACCAGTGTCTGGCTGCTTTTGAAACATTAAATCAGCAATATGGAAAACCCAAATGTCCTAAAGTATTCTGAATTTAAATTTAGTAATCTTTGGGAACTTACCTGCATCTAGTGTTGCCTCAGTGGTATTTTAAGAGATTACACTCTGAAGAATTGATAAAAATGTACTGAATTGGTTTTGTTAGGATATTTTAAGTTCTAAAATGATTAGTTAACATTTTAAGTTTAAGAGAATCGTTGCGTTTTTTTTTACCTGTTCTTGTTCCATGTTAATTTTCAAGTAAAAAAAAAAACCAAAAGGGTTTCCTCTCTGGATGTTTCACAGAAGGGCTCTGTATGGGGCACTAGCTTGCTCACATGAGTAGGGCCTAAAAGTCTCGGGTTTCTCCCTCTGATTTACCTCTTCTGGTATTAGGGATTGAATCTGGGACCTCGCGCATACTGGCAAGCACTCACCACCAGACTATGCCCAGGTCCAATACTAAGCTTAGACAGACTATGTCTGGAACTAGACTCAGAAAAGCTGCCATGCGGCTGAGCGTGGTTGCCAGGTGTGACTGCTGTGCACAGGGGCACTGATTCCATCAGGAGGAAAGCAGAATTATACTGCATTTACCAACCCTAAAACTCCAGGGTTATTTCTATGGTATAATGACAGAAACTTTCACTGACAGGGGTTACTTTTTTTTGTGGAACCAGGGATTGAACTCAAACCCTTGCGCTTGCCAGGGAAGCGCTTATTACACTGAGCCATCTCCCTGGCCCCAAGGAGCTTCCTTTATAATGCTTCTTAGTTCTCCTGCTGCCAGGCAAACATTAAGCAGCATCAGCACTATTCCAAAGAACGCTGCCCTGGCTGGCAGTGTAGCTCCAAGCCCTAATTCTTCCTCATTTGAACCACTTGTTGGATAAATTTGCAAGATGATTTCTGGTAAGCTAGGAATTATTTAGTTACAAGGTCTTTAATAAGGAGCGTGACAAATGTGAAGAATGAGGAATTTCAATAATTGAGTATTTTAGGGGATGATACTGAAGAAGTCTATTTGATGTTTTGAGGTTGTCTCTTTTTTTAAAATTTGATTGTTATAGGATCTTACTAAACAGCTCAGACTCATAATGACCCTTCTCGTAGCCTCCCCAGCACTGGGATTACCAGCATGCAGCACCACACCAGACTCTGTGGCCGGCTCAGCCTGCCCTAAGCGTGGGGCTGTGCAGCATGTGGTGCCAGGGATTGAGCCTCGGTCCCTGCACTAGCCTAAGCGTGCCTAAGCAGGCCTGCCAGCCTTGAGGCTGTCCCTTAGTCAAATTACCCTTGGACACATCCTGCAGAAAGCTCAAGGGGCAACTCAGTTGGTATCACAATACTCTTCCAAGAGTTCCAGGTTCAACTTTATTACCTAATAGAAGCCCAATCTCTGGAACATTAAAGCTGATTATTCCAAAGTTTAATTAAAAACACAATTTACAAATAGTTAATATCTTTTGAAAAGCATTTCCAAGTTCAGAATGAAAAAAATATGTACATAATATATAGATAACCCAATACCAGTTATCTTCAGCTCTCATCAGATCCACACTCAGCAATGTCAGTCTTCTTAGGTTCCTCTAAATCTGAAAGAGAGAACTTCACTCAGTGTTTTTATCCATTTTAATCAGAAATGGGAAGTGAAGATGAAGCCAGCATTCAGAAGAGTTAGTTGTTGATATATCTTCTGTATCATATTCAAGGTTAAAGAGAAATTGTATTATTAGGTCATCAGTTTTTTGGCAAATGTGTGAAATTTTTATTAATTCTTTACACATAGAAAAAGTAGTTTTATACCTTAAAAACCCAAAAGACCAACCAAACTTCTTAAATGTTATCTGAAGGGAAAGGACTGCAGCCCGCACCCACGCCCCACTCTACCAGAAGACCAGGGACGCACCTTCCGTTAGATCTATGAAGTGGTTTTCCACGGTGGGGGAAGGACCGGAAATCCCCATTGCTTTCCGTATTCCATACATGCTTACGATATCACCTGGAGTGACTTGCTGTGCAAGTTCTTTAAGATTATTGGTCACTTGTTCAGCTAGGGGAAAAAAAAAATCCAGATCCTAAAAAGTGGTTCCTTTAGATAATTTTAAAATGCAAAATAACGAGGGATAAATGTAAAAAGGTACACTGTCCCCAGTGCTCTTTTAAGCATTACATTATGGTGGTGTCATTACTCAGTTCTTGCTTTAAGCCCCGCCCCGGAAGAGAAGAGATTCTTCTCTTCCAGGAGGCACAACATACCAAGGTGCATTTCTCTGTATGATGGACCCAAGAGGCAGATCATATTGGGAGGTGGTCTGGTGCTCAGCCGTTCATTCTGTGCTTCCTGGAGCTCCCTGAGCAGTCTTGTGGTCTCATCAAGTTTTCTCTGGAACACTTCAGCCTCTGTATGGTGAGGACACACTAATGAAAACACAGATGTGCTGGCATATGGTCTTGTGTGGTCAATTGAATCCTATGCTCTAGGGCTTCACTGTTGGGTTTAGCCATACCCCTCAAAGGAGTAAAGCTTCTCCAATAAAATCACCACCACAGCCATGCTCTGCCATTCTTTGTTTTTGAGACAAGAGTCTTGCTATGTAATGTAGGATGGTCCTGAACTCATTAATGTAACCCAGACTGGGTTTGAATTTGCACAAATATTCCTGCCTCAACCGCCCAAGTGCTGGGATTATAGGCACATGCCCCATACCTGGCTTTTTACCATTCATTTTACTTGGTTGTCCAAGATGTTTCAGTAGCGCATGGTTAGGACGATCTGTGACATTATCTTGACTACTTGTATTGCACAGTGTCTCTAGCAACATGTCTGAGCCACTCACCTTCAGAATCAAAAACTTCAATTGGAGCACCAAAATTTGTTACTGCTTTTAGTGCTGTGAGCCGGTCCTGAGTGCTGGAGTCCAAATGCCCTGCTGTGGGCTCCACTTCTGTAACCTGAGTTAAAAAAGAAAAAAGGCAATTATCTGAGCTCACTAAGCCATGAGAGTGCTATGTTAAAAATCAGTAAGATGACTTGTTTGCTTAGAAGCAAAGCCATTCCACCTATATACTTTGGAGGCATGATTTTAATGACTACCAAAAATGTCTTCCCACAAATCCTTTAACATGCTATTTCCAAACTGTGGCAAAATAAGTGTCATAAACTCACACTACTCAGTAATGTAATGATGTCTTACAAATTTGCATCACTTGTTTCATGTCAAAAATCCTGAAGATAAAGAGCCTCATCACTAACTACCTCAACTTTGAAGTGCTATGGTATGACAATGCCTTGTATTTCTAAGACTCAAAGACAAGCCCCACTCAGTCTGCTTGAGGCCTCAAAGCAAGGCTGTCAGTATTGCGTGGGAGAAACAAGGTCTTAAGAAAGACAGAATTGTATTTTTGTAATTCAAAGACTCAGAGTTTCCATAGCCTCAATGCTGCTTGTGAGGGATTAATCAACTCATAAAACCAATAGTGGTTCCATTTGTATTTGATGTTGCAGTCCAAGATTAATCTAGATACCTGAAGCTTCTGCCTGTGTGTGCTCAAAATGCGCAATGTAGGAAAATCGTAACTTGGCACTAGTACATATCATGGTTTGCCTTTCAGCTGGACACTCACAATCCAACTTAGTCCTCTTCATTTCTTATCTAACTTCCTTTCCCATTCTCAAGATTCCTTTTACTTTTACCTGCTCATTAAGCACATGGCCTTGCAGGCTCCCCTTTTCCTGAAAACATGACTGTGTAAATACCCTTTACTCAATCTCAAATCTCCAGTCTTCTTTCCTCTAAGTTAAAGGGCCTGTATTTGTGCTCTAATCCAGTTTTTTCCCAGTCACTTAACTCATGTTTCCTTTTGCTCTTATGTTTTTACTGAGATCACCCTGATCAAGGTTACAAGTGACATTTAAACTTATCAGGCTTTCTGCAGCAGGTGCATGAAACTAACTCCCCTCCTCAGTATTCTTCTATAGGTTTCCTACCCTAACTACTGATCTCCAAGGTTTCCCATATTTTTACTAAAAAAAGGAATAAAATATATCAACAATTTCCAGCTCCACTCCTCCAGCATGTCCTAAGTCACATTCACCATACCTGAAGTGGCATGTGACTTCTTTCCTTGACAAAGGTGTAACTGTTTTACCTGGACTTTACATATGAGTTAATGCATAGGCCACATCACTTTTTGTTCTAATGTACTTGCTAACTCTTTTCTTCATTTGAGCTGGTATGTTAGTCACTGTTTTGGGTTTTTTCTCTGCTTTGACAAGCCCTGAAACTCTTTACTGGTCCTCTCCTTCCATTTTGTCATAGGGTCCCATCTTCTAGATAAGTTCTCAATTCCCAACACAGCATATAAGGTTCCCCAACATCTGGGTCTTACGCATACCAACACACTGCCTGAACTCCACCCAGAAACCCTTGGGTCACCTGCTTCTTTTGAGTGTTGTACAGTAAATCCTCAGCTTAGGAACATTCAAGTTGTGAATAACATTCACTTTGTTGGCTTAAGAACAAATCCAAGTTATGAACAATTCTAGAAAAGAACTCATTTGTAACTTACTAAAGACTGAACCCAGAGCCTCACAAATGCTAGGCAAATGCTTCACCACTGAGCTACACACCCACCCATTTTTATTGTGAGATAGGCTCTCCGTAAGTGGTACAGACTGGCCCTGAGCTTGTGAGCCTTCCTCAGGCCCACGCACCTGGGAGTACATGTACAGCACTACGCCTGGCTCGGGCTCTGCTTTCTAAGAGGGCCCCACCGGCGTCCTGCTTGCAGATGGCACTGTCACTGCCCACGCAGGTGTGAGCCCTACTTATTCTATCTTCTCCCTGCAACCCTGCCTGCACCGCTGCACAGCTGCATAGCCATGGCTTGTGGCTGGTGTGCAGAGCAGGTGGCTCTGGCTCCCTCTTCAGCATGCTTGCTACTGTGTGAGGTACTAAGCTGCGTACTGACAAAAACAACTTCACTTGTGATAAATGACCCTGAATGAGTATTTTTATTGTATAATGAAGTTTTATTGTTTAGGTCTTTTAGCTTAATTCCTCACTTATTTCTTGTAAAGGATGAAATATAATCACCTCCATTTCTTTTGTTGCGTCGAGTGTCCTGGTCTGGCCCTCATCTTCAGGTGATAACTGCTAAAAGAAAGTAATTTTTTGTGAAAACATTTATGACAAAGGAAATATTAAAATGGAAAACTATCAGAAGTTTTATAATAGAAAAACAGTAAGAACATGTACTAATGGAATATAACTATATCCAACTATCTAGTGATTTTTTTTAGTGATTGGTTTTTTGATACAAAAAACATAACTCAGGAAGTTCTCTTGCCTTAGCCTCTTGAGTAGGTTACAGACATGTACCACCATGCCTGGCTAGACTATAACTTTTAAATTAAAAATAAACATTAGTGTTTTGTGAGTTGCAGGACTTAGCTGTGATGCTGAGATCTGTACCTAATCAAAAGCTATACATATTGAAGAAGGTACTTGAAACAACATACAAACATCTAAATAAATGGAGGCTATTTTCAACAACAGGTTAAGTTTCTGATAAGATAGGAAGAAGCTGGGCTATGGTGTCAGCTCAGCCACTTAAAGGCCTGCCTGGCAAGTGCAAGGTCCTTGATTCAAAAAACCAAGGTTTTTTTTGGCACAAAAGAAAAAAAAGAAGAAAAAAATTGGGAAGAAGCCCTAAAGATTACTATATATTAACCAAGCAATATTCTCAGAAGAAAATTACTATAAAACATGGAAATTAGTCCTACAGAGAATGAATGGGCTTGCTTCCATAATCCTATCCATCAGAGAAAAACATACCAACAATAGACAAATGAATAATGGACATAAATTGAAAATGTTTTTTCCAAAAATTATGAACAATTAAACAATGTATCCTTAAATATAAGTCATATATTTTCTAGGATAAATCATAAAAAGAACTGCTAGGTTAAAGGGCAGAAAAATTACATTTTAAATTATATCAATGGATTTACAAAAGTTATCCAATTTTAGTAAGATATTAATTCAGATACACTGATAGAAAGGGTATAGTAAAAATACTTCTGAATTGATGTAAAGCTGGTACTTTTAGGTAGAAAGAAGAAAATAAGTCATGTGCTACGATCTCATAGCACTTATTACTGAACTTAAAAGGCACTGGCCCCAGTTCTGCTGTCAGGGGCTCCATGTATATTTGTGGTTAAGGATAAGACATTGCAGTGATAGCCACCATGGAGAGCTACAGTTTTGGGGTGGGAATGCAACTCATGGCACAGCGTTTGTTATCTGTATGAGGGGCCTGGTTCAATTTCCAGCACCATAAAACAAACATACATCCCTGCCCAATGAAAAACCTTTCATGAGCTACTTACGAGGTCCCCCAACTACGTTAACAAGAGTCCTTGGGAGATCCCTCTATCACTGCAAAAAATTTCTGGCTCTAATCTTTGAGCTGACATGCTGAATTATTCCAGATTATGAACTGTTGAAAATTCACAAATGTTGCTAGAAGACTGCCATGAGGAAGCTTTTTACTTTCTAACCTGAAGTTTCTATCATTGTTATTAGCGCATAATAAGGAACAGGGCATTTTAGCCAACTTACTTTCAAACCAGTAAGCAAGGTACTTTTAGGGAACATAACCTGCACTGACTTCACAATATAAACCCCATTTCTGAACTGTACATTCGTTCCAATGAGACGATGGCAATGCTCTGGCCCTAAAGACCCCGGCAGCCGAGTTACTCCTTTCCGCCCCTTGTTCTCCATTCATGACCTAGACCGGGGCTGGGCTGAGCTGTCATTTCAGGGGAATGGAGTTCAGCTGTCACACTGGTTAATCCCTGGTTTCATAACATGGAATGACTAATGATTCACAGCCAATAATAAACTCTTTGGTAGCATTCTTACCATCTCCAACTCTTGTAGGGTCCTAGAATGCCCTCCTTTTGTCAAAACATCCAGTAAACTATCTGCCATAACATATGGATAATCTTGGCATGTCGCCAAAAACTCATGGACACTGAAAGAGAGTTGGGAAAGTTACTTTCATATAAATCACCCGCACTGGCTTAGTCCTTCTAATCATAGCCAACTGTTTTCATGAGATGCTTCTGATTTATACACCAAGATGTAAAAGTCTGTCTAGAAGCAAAACTATATTTACATATTTACTAGTGATAAATTCATGGTCATCAGAGAACTAAATAATACGAAGAGCACAGTGAAAAGGAAATGTTCTTGAAGGAACTCCAAAGAAAAACAAGACCTCAATGATGGAGCCCAGGGCTCAGCCCTTGGGCTTGTTCCCCTCTGGTTCTCTACAAATACACTAAGCCTTAAAGTCACAACTTCACCTAGATATCTAATAAGCACCTCAGGCCTCAGTGTATTCTAAAACTTTCCCCTTTTCCATAAATGGCAACCATGTTCTTCCTGTCTGAAAATCCTGGATCATCTCATGCTCCTTCCCCCTTTAATAAAAAAAATCTTACTAATTAGCCCTTCTCTCAGCACCTCAACAGTTACACTCCTGGTCCATTTCTCGTCTGGATTATGATATACTCAACTTCTGCCCTTGCTGTCTATTTTCTATTTTCTCTGCAAAACAGCCAGAGCCCTCTTTTACAACAGTAAGCTAGGTTGGGTCACTATTCCACTCACACCAGTTGTCTCCTCACTCAAAATAAAAGTCCAAGTCCTTACAAAGATCCACTCCAACTTAGTACCTTGCTTATCACTTTCCCCTTCCTTCTCTCCTTCTGTTCCTTACTGCTCTGCTGGTCCTTGAGCAGGTCGGCAGGCCCTCTCCTCCAGTCTCAGCACAGCTATTTCAGGGGCTGGCATACTCTTCTTTTTGCAGTATTGCTGTTTCCTTATCTTACTCAGTTTTTACTCGACTTTCTTGGTCCTGGCAACGACTTCTGACTTCAACACTGTCTTCTTTTGTTGCTTTACCTTCCTCTAAGCACAGTGAGTATCTAACAGGAGAGGATAAATCTCTGTCTTTACTCTCCCTGTGAGACCTCATCATCTAGAAGAACACCAGTAATGGCTATTTGTGGAATTCATAGGATACTCCAGAAAGAATCTGTTCAAGCTGGTAAAGTCTGAATATAGACAGCTTGATTTGAAACCAATTACTAACTTAGGGACCCTTGCCTGTAATAGTAAAACAACACATACTTAGAAAGAAAACATCCATGCTCACCCTGAGCCACAGCCCTGGTAAATTAGGATGGAACCTCATTATACCACACAGGAACACAGGAGTTACTGAACCATGCAGTAAGAAATGACCTGAGTGAACTGCAATGGCCTTTTTGCCTTACAACCTGTCCCATGGGGTTGGCTACATTTGGGTTATCTTAGGAATCAAGTTATCATGTCTACACCTCAGTTTGGGGAAATGCACTGTGGGTTCTCAGACTGATCAAGCTTGCAACCTAACTGAAACACAAAAATGTTACAGGAGAGGGCTTAAGGTGTTGCTCAGTGCTAGAGAGCTTGCCTAGAGTTCCATCCCTAGCACCACAAAAGGGAAAAAAATGTTACAGTGTAGCAGAGCACATGCTCTTTATGAGGTAAAAAGCTCCCGAGCTTTAGTATCAGCTGAAGTACTGCATATTTAAAAACATATTTCAGTAAGACAATACTGCAGACTAATACCAAGGAGATACATTTTCTTTAGAATACTTTGTTTCCATTAAAGGATAGTAACTATGGGTCTACTACTGTCAATTAAGACAATTACTAAACACTTTTCCTACCATTTGGATAAGTTTGTAAGTCTACACACAAATCCCTCTTGTACCTTAGTATTTTAGAAATTATTATGCTCAGAATAATAACTAGAGACTCACCTGAAATCACTCGGAAGTTCAGAGTCTTCCCCATAGGTGGAATAGATTAAATCGGAATCATCTTTGCTGATGTTTGCAAAAGTGGAGTCATAGTGTGGAGCATAAGAACTGTAAGGTCCATAGTTCAAGTACAACACTGTTGAAAAATTAAATACTATTCTTCAGTTTTTATGTGAATCTATTTGCTTTATTAAAGATTATTCTCTTCTAACTTTACTGATTCATAGGCTGATAGGTGAATCTAAAACAGATTATTTTCTCCCAAACAGATAAAACTATCCCTTTGCATCCTCAGATTAGTTCCAGAACCCCACTCACTGACAGAAAAATCTAAGGGTGCTCCAGTCACATAAATGGCATAGTACTTACACTGAATCTATACAAAGCCTCTGTATTCTTTAAAGTCATCTCTAGATTAACTGTATTGTTGAGGAGTAATGAGAAAGAAAAAGATTTATATGTACTCAGTACAGATGTATTTTTATTCTTGTATATTTCTAATCTGTGTTGGTTAAACTGATATGGGATCCACAGATACAGACAGCCTACTCTATTGGTGAAGTTGCAACTTATTTGAATTATTTCTCACAAAAGGGCAGAGCAAACAAAAAACCGATCTTGAATACTAATGATTTGTTTTTTTTGAAGGTAGTAAAATAGCTAATTCATATTATAAAAATACCACCAAGAGAGCTACTGCATTAAGCAATGAATGGTAATTATGATTCCTTTCCTTAACTACCTGAAATAGAAAGAGAAAAAAATACTGTAACTATGCGGGAGCCTCACCTGGGGTTACTTTGTTCCTTTTATCTTCTTTAAACCCCTGCAAGGTATTCACTCCAGACTGAAGTCTTCCAGTTGTCATCCCTAGTCTCACAGGACAGTAGCCTGGTTCTAAGACATAAAACTAAGCACAGTAAGACACATGTGTGGAAATGATTCACAAAGTGTTCTGCTGAGTGCTTTCATGTGTATTACTTCATGTTATCTAGATATCCCCATAACAAGTTGGGTAGCCCTTACTCTCTCCATTTTTAAGATAAGAAAATGCTGAGCTTAGAAAGGTAGGAATGTAGCCAAGATCAAAAACCTGACTTTTTCATTATACTGTTATCTCCTAGAATTCTTTATGTAATTGTGTTAAGATTTCATGTAAAGATTTTTAAGCTGGACATGGTGATACATGCCTACAATGAAGCAGGAAGATCATAAGTTTTAGCTTAGACTTGGCAACTTACTGAGAGAGAGAGAAAAAAAGTAAAGGAAAAATATCCTACAGTAGGTATTCTTTTACTGCAGTGAGGAATAACTGTTAGAAATGTGATCTTGGTAAACAGGAACTCAAATGAACTAAAGCTGGGAATATGTGATATAAGCAGAAATCATGAAGTAGGCACACCTAAAAGAACAGAAAAGGATGGTATCAGGAGAAATGTGGTCTCCAAGAGTATGTAACACAAAGGGTGGTTTTTCTTCTCCCAAAGTCTTTGTCTTAATAGCATCTCCTGCCACAAAGGATACTACTACAGGTGATACATGTGATGAAAACACCAGGAAAAACTTTAAACATCTAAATCAGATCTCTCCTTCTGGGTTCATCTACAGTTCAGTTTCCTTAAGTATCAGTAATTCTGCCAGGAAGGTGACACAGGGATAACGAACAGGAGCATCTTCCTTCTACCTTCAACCAGCACAGTGGCCTGCTGGGGGAGCTACTCCCGGCAGTGAGTAAAATGTCAAATCAGCTTTGGCCCACATCTGATTATGCCCACAAGGACCAGGAAACCAGACCGAGAGCAGAGCCTAGACACTGGTTTCAAAGAAATGGGTGCATCTTGGAATTATCCAAATCAAGTTTGTTATACCTCCCCCATAGCCAAATTTTCACTACAACTATACTAAGAAGAGCAATATTCTTAATCCAGTGGTTTCTACTATGAAAAGATCACATGAAAATAAAAGTGGCTAGGCATGCATGCCTATAATCCCAACTGGGAGATGAAGATAGGACAGCAAGTGCAAGCCCAGCCACGACAAGAGGGCAAGTCACTGTCTCAAAAGAATAAATGAGAGCACAGGGAATATAGCTCAGTGTGAAAACTCTAGGTTTAATCCCCAAATACTTCAGTAGGAATTTTATTTTCAAAGCACAGCACTAGTTCCCTTTCTATTATATTCAGAGAACATTAGGTTAGCCATTTTAGTCTTCAAATGCATCAAGTTCCTTCTTGCTTCCAAGATATTGTCACTTGCACATCCCTCTGCTATTTCCTTGCCTGTTACTTACTTGTGAGCTCGAGTCAAACATCACCTCCTAAGGATGCCCTCCCTGACCCCAAAACACTAGGTAGTAAAATTGTTTCTTGTATCCAATCATAGATGATCTATTCCTCTGTCATTCTTACTCATGATAAACAAGTACTTATTCATGACAAACATCTCATTTGTATGCAGTTCTTCTCTTACCCCATAGAATATAAGAGGTTTTGCTCTCTATCATATCCCTCATTCTACCTCTGGCTCCTATGAGTGTCTTGCCCATAGGAAATAATAAATACTGGAGGCTAGTTCTTAAAAGTACACATTTTTTGTCACTACTTATTCCAGCATCCCCAATTATCTCTGTCATGACAGCATGACAATGGATATTCAATAAAAAATTTTGGGCCAGCAAGATAGCTAAGCACACTAAAGTGCCTGCTTAGACTAGTTCAGGGACTGGGGTTTGATCTCCAGCAACACATGCCACGCTGGCCCTGCCCCTAGGTATAGTGGAGCACATCTGTAATCCCAGTGCTGGGGAGGCTAAAAACAGGAGGATCACCACGAATACAACCTGCATAGTTATAGCCTGTAACAACCAAATATATTAATAATAAAAAGATATACATGGTGCCTAGCCCTTTGTGAACAACAGTTGGCTTATTGCTTTAAAAACGTTAACAATACTTCTTATGAAATATCATTAAGTTCATGTCCAGCCTTGCTCTGTGATCCTACCTCCTATGATGGGATCCACAGGGTGGAGAAGTCCTAGTGTTGTTGTTCCATCTGGTTTTCTTCTTTCAAATTCACACTGCAATGAACCCAAATAGTCAAATGGAAAAAACGTTTCACACATTCCACATATTTATGTAGCACTGGAAATCTTTCATCAATCTAACAGTGCAGGCTGAGTACAGGCTATTCTCAAATACTGCCTTTCACAACTGTCATCTGTGTATACAGGTGCCAGAGAAGTAGAGGGTAACAACAACAAAAAAAAAAAAAGAAGAAAAGGTAAGGAAATCCTAGAATTTTAAAGAAGTATATAGGTCCTTTGGGCCACCTAGTTTTATCAAAAAAGGAACATACTGTGACCTGGGAGTGGCTTCCCCGAGTCATATATAAACGGACTCAGTTAAACCCAGTATGCTCAACAGAATGATTTTGGGGCCAGCCAAATAGCTCACTGGATTAAAATGCCTGTTTAGGCAGATGCAAGGGGTGGAGGTTTGATCTTGGACCTGCTGTGCCAGCCCCGCACCCAGGGATGCACTGAGATGGTGATAGAGCCTGGGCATGATAGCACATCTGTTGTCCCAGCGCTTGGGAAGTTGAAAACAGGAGTTTTCAACCTAAGTCTGATTTGTGTAGTGAAACCCTGTAGATCCTGCACTAAGAAAATACCAATCCCCGCAAAAAAGTATGATTTTGAAAGCCAGAATATAAATGTTTTCTTATAAAATTAAAGCATGTATTTACTTTCCAATTTTAGAACAAATTAACTTTACTAAAAATAAAACCCCTTAGTAAAAGAGGATTAAGAGTTATGATATATTTCATAACAAACATATTAATTTTTCTTTTTTTTGAGTGCCAGAGACTGAACTCAGGACCTTCTGCTTGCCAGGCAGGCACTCATGCTGCTGCACTATATCCCTGGCCCTTAATTTTTCTTCTTGAGCCTTCTAGTGACAAAAAGCTCTATGGCAGATATGGACTTTAAAAGCACAAGAAAAATGTAAATACTAACTCTGAGGAAGGGAGGAGAGGGAAAGGCAGCCACCCACCTGGCTGTTGGCTGGTCGTCGGGTCAGTTTCCCCCCTGATTCTTGCACAGCTCGTTCAATCTGCTCCTGCTCCCTTTCTGAGTTGCTGCCTCTCCACTTATCTTCAAGTACATCTTTGTCTTTCCTGAAACACACATTAAGCATAAAAGAAGATGAAAATAGCAACTGGGGACATTTATATTACTGTTTTAAAGCTTTGTTGTCTAGTGACCTAGTAAATGTTCTAATGATGCAGAAACAGGCAAATCTAACACAAGTTATGTTTCTTTCTTTTTTTTTTTTTGTCTACAGTTAACTCATCCTAAATGTTTTCCTGGGCACTTTCATAAAAAGAATTTTACTTCAGATGTTATTCTAAAGGAGGAGGAATATACATTTTAAGTTTTATTTTAAAAATTCAAATCTAAGACAGGTATTTAAAATATGTAACCCTTAGAAACAGAACAAAGAGACTTGTACATGTAACAGCAGAAACTGCAAACCCTTAACCCTGACCCTCACTTCTCCAGGTCACAGTGCCCTTTTTTGGTAGCTGGGAAGAACTGGGTGACCTGTAGGACCTATGCAGCCCTATAAAACCCTACAGCTAACGGTGAGGCACAGAGTATCGGTCACTACCACAGTGACTGGAGGCTATTGCTTTCGGTTATCAGCTGCTGTGCAGTGGAAAACACACATACAGCTCAGTGACAGCCCATTTATTTAAGCAGAAGTTGTCGGAGTACAATTTTTTTTCCCTTTGTGAAATGAGGCAATGAATACACATTTTTTTTCTTAAACATACTTTTACTTAAATAAATTTTATAATAATGAGTCTCTAATAATTCATTGTCTTTAACAACGAACACTTGAAACTGTTTTCTCAACTGTTCAGACAATTCCATATATAGCAGTGCTCTGTAAACGCGGCATTACGGCATCAAAATGGACTTTCATGCCAAGAAAGCCAAATGATACATGGAGATTTGATTTCCCCCAAGGCATTTTCTTAACCAGCAGGACCCTCCCTCCCCTGTTTATCAGACTGGAAAGATAGTTTAATCTTGACATTCCAAAAATTACTTACTTTTTACTGTCTTTATTGGGACTTTTGAAGGCTTGCACTTCAGTTTCTCCAGAGTTGTCCCTCTCTTGGGGCCAGCAGCTGCTATCTTCTCCACTCTGAGAGGTGTCTGCTCTGTCTTTCTGCTTTCGGGTTTTCTGCAAGTCGGCCATAAACTCTATGCTCTGCTTTAGGCTTTGAATTCTTTCCTATAAATGTTTTAAAATATTTTTATTGTATGGTAGTCAGTAACTTTTACAGTAATAGATTCCCCCTATTATTTTGAATTTACACTGTCACTAAGTAGGGAAGAAAAATAAAATTATAACGTAAAAGTATAATATTCAGGAACAAGATCAATAAAGTCCTATTCCTTTGATGTAGACCATTTAATTTCCAATGTAAGAAAAGGCTTTGCAGTTCTCTTGCAGCATTAGAAAGTTAACAGAAGAAGGGTTGGCTAGACAGCTTAGCTGATTAAAGTGCCTGCTTAGGCAGATGCAGTGACTGGGGTTCAATCCCAGTGTGTTGTGCCGACCCCGAACCTGGGGTGTGCTGAGATGGTCATTGAGACTGGGCTTGGTGGCACATGCCTGTAATTCTAGCGCTTAGGAAGCTGAAAACAGGAGGATCACTATGAGTCTGATCTGTGTAGTGAAACCCTGTAGACCCTATACTAAAAATATATTTAAAAAAAAAAAAAGTTAACAGAAGAGCAAGTGTGAATTAAGACTAAGTGTTCTTTATAGTAATGAATTTAAAAAATACAATTTAGTTTAATAGTATGTTAAAAGTTTATAAGTAACAGTCCATTTTATCTTTTGAAACATAAGACTGATTAAGTATTTAAACCTGAAGCATGTGAAGAACCTCTACACTCCTATCCTATGGTGATCACTGACCACTTTGCATTTTCTGTGTGAAAATGACACATCTTGAAGAGTAAGTGGTTACTAGCACAGTTCTTTCTCAGAACGTACAGTGTTCTAACTAAGCAAAGATAGCTTGTTTCTATTCTGTAAAACATGGACTATGAAATTTTCCTTGTGGTTAGGGAATTGAGGTCTTCGGGTAAACTTTAAAGAGGCAAATTTGTTCCTACAGACTTCTGCCTTTCAACTGAAGAGACCCATCATTGACTAAAATTGTGAAGTGCAGCCTTTTAGGTCTGTATCGGAATTGGCAGTGAAGACTTTGCAGAACAGAACCTAGAAAGGACAAGAGGTCAAACAAGAGCAGTATCACCCAGAAATGCCTACTGAGTAACCAAAGTCAGAGAAGCAATTACTAACACTGGCTTCTTCTCATGGACCTTTTCTCATCTCTTTAGTAATTAAAATGTCTCCAAGTCAGCATGCTCTTTGTCCCCAATCTTAAAATATTGGGGACAAAATGTGTGGATTACTTGCCATTAATATAGCTAAGTAGACCCTGGCAAATGCAAGGGTCTGAGTTCAACCTCTCGTTAAAAAAAGTTATATATAAAAAGTTATATATACATATATATATGTATATATATATAATTTTTATTAAGTGCTTCCTCCTGTACCAAACACAACTCTGTGAGGTAAGCAATATTACTACTCCTATTTTTAGAGGAAAAAGGCTAAGCAAGGAGGCATTGCCTAAGGTCACACAGCTTCTAAATCACAGGGCTAGGCTAGGATCTGAACTTTGACTTGTTTGTTTCTAAAGTTGCATAATAACTGTTTGTACTTTAGTACAGCGCTGTGCTAAAGTATTTATTTAGGAGAGCAACTGAGGTACTCTTCATCTGTTCATTTTTTATAAAAATGGCACTTAATACCAATACTCATTATTGGAGTACAATAAATGTGATGAATGACTACAGTCTTTTCAATGAACACTGAAAAACACTATCTCTGAAAAGACCTCATTCATGGAAGGATGGCTCTCTTGGGAGGAGTTATTAGTATAGTTAACTCAGAATGTCTAAGTTTAAACATTTTAAAATCACAGTTGTAAAGATCCATCCCGCCTAAGGTAGAGAGAACAGTCAACAAGAAGCTGTAACACAGGATGGGGTAGGGCTACTAAAGAGGAAGATTTGAGCAAAAGATGATAATGAAAGAGGGAGGCCTGGGGAGATAGCTCAGTAGAATAAGCGCTTGCCTGGCAAGCACAGGGTCCTGAGTTCAATCCCTGGTACGGAGAGAAAAAAAAAAAAAAAA